>OMKZ01045239.1:2248-16962 GCA_900302535.1 Neoniphon sammara | reverse complement strand
TGAGCTCACACGTGCCTCGCTCCCTCTGCCAGAACTGGCCCACATACACGCATAGACAGGGCCGCATTCAGACACCTACACAGATAATGCAAGCTGATGTGCTTGTGTGTGTGTGTGCGCTGTGCTCATAAGCTGCAAGCATGAAGAGCATGTAATGTAGCTAAGAAAAGCCTCGGAAAAGCACGCACACACACACACACACACACACACACATATGCACATGCAAAAACAATCTGCCTGGCATCTCGTGGCAGCAGACAAGCTCACGCTGTCGACCAGGTTAAGACGATTATCGCAGCCTTGTGAGAAAAAGGGCAAACAGGTCTCCAGAGAGAAGGAGGGAAAGAAAGGGTGGAAGGGTACGGGAGGAAAAAAAAGAGAGAAAAAAGATATGTGAGGAACGAATGAAGGAGACAGGATTGGGAAGAGAAAGATGTCAGTGAATGTGAGGAGACAAAACAAGACACATGGATGAAAACAGGCTGTCCGGGAAAGTAATCCTCTATACAGATATACTGTATGTTTACATTTTTAGCCAGGCACGAGCAGGTAGCGGTTCAGTGTCTTGCTCAAAGGCACTCTGGCAGGCCTGGCCACTGATGGACACATCGACCATAGATAGTTGCTGTCACGGACCACTCGTCCTCTCACACTGCTGTGAGGTCTCAGAGTTTTGTGGAGTGTCTCTGATGTTCATTTCCCCATTGCGACCCTTCTTTGTGAAAAAATGTTTCCCCACCTGCCTTTACAATGCACCCCTGGGACTCGTATTCCTCAGGGTGACCGAGCAAAGGCTGGAGATTGGGTGTCAGAGTTCAGCACCGTCATGTGAATGGACTGACAATGGCCATTTCATAGTCGGAAAGAAAGGCTTCACACATGCTTTTGAGGGCTGAATTTAGTGGCTTTTAGTGGCTCAATGAGTGTGTGTGTGTATGTGTGTGTGTGTATGTGTGTGTGTGTGTGTGTGGACTGCACGGTTAAAGGTTTTCTTGCCCAGTGAAGATTTCCTGTCATTCTCAAAGCTCCCAATTCCAGCGCATTCATGTCATCATTTGCCGCCTGTGTCCCAATGTGAGAGAGAGAGAGAGAGAGAGAGAGAGAGAGAGAGAGAGAGAGAGGAAAGAGTGACTTAACCAAATCTGTAAGTAATCCACTTCCCACATGCATCAGGCTTACTACATCCCAGTATTGCCGGTTTACAACACCACTTCCACATGTTTAGCCCTGGCCAGCGAGTAAACAAACATGTGTTTGTGATGTTTATTGTCTCTGGCTTGAGGTTTTACCATTGAGCATACAATTTCATCACTGGCTTGAAAAGTACAATTGGATCCATGCCGTATGCAAACCTCCACCCCTCGGAGCACAGCGCTGATTAAGGACAGATCTCCCTGTAACAAAAGGCAACATCTAAGAGAAAGGACAGCTGAACTCTTGTTAAAATAGCACAAAGGCCTTGGTTTTGGTTGGGATTAGACTGAAGGAACTGGTTGGGCTGTGTGATACTGATACGCCACTGATTATATTGTAGTCCTGGAGGCTGGAATCCCTCAGAGGAAACATATCCCTCATTAAATAAGACTTTCGGGAAAATGTGATGGAAGTATATAGTATATGTATATCGCCATTTTCCCTTTGTCAATTGACCTCAAGCCCTGTTGCGGCTTCTTGTCGTCACCTGTGACTCTGTCCCGGAGCTAGTAGGCCAGCTGACCTCAGAGAAATTGCACCGACTGAAGCCGACGATCAGATCGCTTTGTGTCGCCTCACGTCTCCTGCTACAATTTGTCCATTAGCAAAGGCCGCTGCTGACAGCCGAAATGCGGCACGTTCTGCACCTGCTTGAGAGGCAATAACTCTCCATACCAGAAAAGGGCAGTAGTCTTTATTTGTAATTCAAAAAATCAAACTGTGGAAGCCTTGGGATTGTGGAGCGATAAAGAAAAAAACACGTTTCAGCCCTTTATTTTAATGCCACTCTGAAGCAGCTTCTTTCATGAATATGCTTAAAACTGGCACTGGCACTGGCATTGCCAGCCTGAAGGTTTTTTGCTTGTGGGAGAAGGTTTATTTACCAACTAGCTTTCTGTGGTTAGTTAGCTTGCTAGCTAGTGAGCACAATATCAACATAGCCCAATTTCCTTTCTCTTCTCGTGGCTTTAGGCTGAACAGCAGAAAGCTCTCTCTCTCTCACCACCAGTTCAACATGTTGATGCCACGTTCACCTCACATTGGAAGAAAGGCATACGTCGGAAAGATTCCCATCTATATTTGTAAATGTTCACATCATTTGTAAGTGAATAAGTGAACGAGATAACAAACTAGGCTTCAAATCTATATCGAAAGGTAAATTCCATTAAACCATTTAAAAAATATGCTCAGTTTTATGAGTCATGGCATGCATAATAAAAGTGGCATTCATTTTATTTTAATTTATTGGTTGCCATTTTCCATACTTCCATGTTATTTATCTCCTGTAGTCTGATATATCAGAGCTTTTAGAAAAATTCCTTGTCAAAAGATTCCTATAGTTATGATTACACGTTGGATGTTGACGTGAGTGCTATTTACAAGTTGGACGATGGTATTTAAGATGTAGTGGCTTGTTAAGGTGGACATTTTTGCAAGGTGGTGGTCCGTGCCCCTGGGTGGCTGGCAGTATTAGTGTCACAGGCCATCACCTTCAGCCTGGACTAAATCTCATTAAAGAGCAGGAGCAATGTCCCAGACTGAACTCTATATGACAGGACTTACTGAAATGCGTCTAAATTAGCATGTGATAGTGCTTTAATGCCTCTGACTTTCGTTTTTTCTCTTTGCCTGTTCGTGTTTTTTTTTTTTTCTTTTCCTTCCTTGGCCGTGTGAATGGCAAAGCGAGCCAATATAAACTGAATCAGGTTAATGGTTCTGTCACTAATGAATGTTATTGTTGAGTAATGTGAGATTTCACTGCCAAGCTCTATAATGTGTTACACCATGTAATGTGGATGGGTGTGAGTTTACAGCAGTTTACCTACCTTACATGGAAAAAATGTTCATTTAAAAATTTTGTCCTACATTCAGAAATTTTTCTTAAAAATGATATCTGGCAATCATATGGAATTTTGTTTCCACAGTAGTTTCATTACTTTAAACAAGTGACTGTTTTATAATTTCATAATTATTTTTTAATAAAAAATAAGCTATGTCACTTCACATGTCTCTGGTGTGTCTGAGGGCTAAACAAGTTGTTCTGAATTGTACACAAGTGAAATCAACTCACCCAGTCAATATATATGTATATTTATATATATGTATATTTTTATTTTAAAAGTAAAAAAAAATAATGAATAGACATGTAACATGTAAAATAGACTTTTTTCTTTTTTTTTTTTTTTTTTTTTTTTTTTACAGTGTATGCAGACTCCAGGCTTTCTGGACCAAGTCCAAACATGGCTTTATCTTGAGATCCTGCTCTTGACATCTGTGGACAAAAGCCTCTGAACCTGTCTGCTTTAGACAAAACGCAGTTTCATGCCAACTTGAGATATCCTCCATCTCAAAGGAACCGGGTATTTGAGGACACTCTGTGATAAAATAATACAGATAAATACAGATTTCTGCATAGCTTATCTTGTAGAATAGGTGTGTCATTCAGTATTTCACATTTTTGAATATGCATTATGTAAAAACCACTATTGTTTTGTAAACCTCTCTTTGTTTTTATTCTGTGTTATCAATCATTTGATAAGTGCAGGTGTCACTTTGTTCACATGATGGATTTATCGTTTTGGAGCAGAATCAACAGTGGATGCATTCCTTCTGCTTCATCCTGCACACCTGGTGGGAGGAGCTGAACGCACTCACAGTGCAGGGAAAGGTGAAATAAATCTTTAATACACACACAGACATAGATGTTATTTAAAACAAACAAAATGTACAATTTCAATCCAATTGTGTATTCGCATAAGAGAACATGCTCTTGTGCTGTTTTTCAATACAACATGTAGCTAACAATAAGTAACACAAATGTCTATTGCCTTACAGTGTACTCAAAATGATATCCTTTTAAAGGAATAGTTCCCCCCAAAATGAAAATCCAGTCATTTTCTACTCACCTCACTTATCAAGTAAATATGACTTCTGGATGCAAAGTGCAATGGTTTGACACACAATGTGTTTGGAAAAACTATGCAAAAACATTTTATCATTGTATGTTTTTTGTAGAGCTGTTAAAAGATGGGCTTGTTAAGCAGCTCAGGAGAAGGATTCAGACTCAGCTGGTGAGTGAATAATGACTTTTCATTTGGAGTGTACTATGCCTTTATCACCTTGAACTCTGATTTTCCCTTAAACTTCCCATTAAGTAGCTTCAAAGTTAAAAAGAAAAAAGTCTTTTCATATTGTATGACAACGTCATAGACATATTGTGTATCTGCTGGTTGCAGTGCCTCATTGAAGCTACATCACACTTATATTGAGTGAAATATTCAAAGCCAAGATGCCATTGTTTTATGGCTGCAGCATCACATCAAATAGAAAATATCTATTTGTTTTGTGCATTATTTTATACACATTTCCCTGTAATTCAGCAGGACTTGTTTGGTATCTTTGGAAACCTTGGGTGCTCCACTAGCATTGAAAATAAAGTGGGTTTGAACAAAGCTCAGCCAAGCAGCAATGACAAACCCAGCTGGGAGCTGAAGAGGTTATGTGTGTATCTGTTGAATGAATAAATAAATAAATAAATTAATTAATAAAAAAAAAATCCCCTGGTCTAATTGTAATGTTGTTGACTTCAAGCCCAAGCATTGACGAATTTCTGTGACAACAGGACCGACAACAGGACTATCACAGCAGCGACACTGTTACAGATCCACTGGGGAGAGGAAGAGCGTGTCACAACAGATCAGAGCTTGTTAAAGGGAGAGTCACACGCTAATGGCAACAATGTGTTTTCTCTCCCCGCAGACGCCTAGCAGCGGATAGCCATGTGCGCTCCCGGCTAGCTGTGCTCATACCCTGCAATTTTCTGAGGAGAACTGGGGAGGTTATTTCCATGCCGGGGTCAAGCGCAAACACGGGGGGCATCATCTGAATGCTTTGGGTATAGGTTCAGGAAGAGTTCAAGGGAAGCAGGGCATCATTTTCATAATTAGCCGTGCTCTAACCATCAAGGCCCCTGCCGTGGTTGAAGCTCTGGCTCTTCAGTGTTTATTAGCTCTGCTGCGGTTGGTTGTGAGCTGGTTTGACTAGTTTGTGTTTTTTCATTCTCGTTTCTTTGTTTAAGACTAAACTTTACTGCAGGCGATTCATGTGTGCATGTGTGTGTGTGTGTGTGTGTGCGCACCTGTATGTGTGTGCTTGTGACAGAGCGTGTGTTTCTGTGTGCATGGATGAGTGATGGGATGGGTTAAAAAAATAAAATAAACAAATAAAGGCTGAGGTACTTTGCAACTTTTTCCCTTTCATATAAAAACACCTTTATCATTCAGAACTTGTTCAGTTTAATATTAAAGAAAAATACAGAAATAACACAAATGCGTGAATGCTTACATGCCCATGATTTATAATATTAAATGTTAAATGTCATAGTTGCAGAATAATGAAGACATTTTTAAGCAAAAAATGCCTTAGATGTCACCATTCAGATACTTTTGGAAACCGCCCATTACCAGAAGAGCATCAGTCATTTTCTATCTCAGTATCATTTCCTGTGTGACCCAGAGGTGCTCTCTCTCTCTCTCTCTCTCTCTCTCTCTCTCTCTCATTTTTTCTTTCTTCTCTCTTTATTTCCATTTTGGAGGCGCAGGGTGAGGAGGAGGAAGAGGAGAAGAAGAGGAAGGGTAAAGGTGCCTCTCTGTCTGTCAGATGTTTTATTCATTTTCTATCTTAAAGCCAGATGGAAGAGGTTTGTTACGCAGCCTGTCATATAAACTCTGGGACTAGGAGAGAGAGAGGGAGAGAGAGATGGGTTGGGGGATGGAGAAAAGGAAATCAAGGGTTATGAAAGACACTGACCATGGAAGGCCAGCAGTGCAATATTTGTTTTTCTTTTTTCTGAAAGAACAGGCATGAAAGACAGAAACAAAGAGAACGAGGTTGATACATTTCCTTTGGACACACATACAAAAAGCTCTCACACACATCTTTACTTACATGCAGACAAAACTTCCATATGTCCTTACGTCCTGTTTTCTTCTAAAGATGCGAGTGCAGGAGGGTGAAAACAAATCAACAGAGCAGAAGAGAAGGGAGGGGACGTCGAAAAGTGACAAGGAGACTGGAAAAGTTCTCAAGACAGGACGGGACGGGACAGTTATGGTGACCGGGGAGACGGAGAAGGGTTGTGGAGGGGGTGCAGAGGGCAGGAAAGGTGGACAGGGGTGAGAAAGGGGAGACGGAGGCGAAGAGTGTGGGGAGGGAGGGAGGAAAAGAGGGAGGAGGAGGAGGAGGAGGAGGAGGGGAAGATGGAGGGAAATGCTTCAAAGTGTCTGGTACAGATTATCCTTGGAAGGTAATCAATCTTCCCTGGGCTTTTGGAGACTGCAGGGGGGGCACACACACACACACACACACACACACACACACACACACACACACACATGAGCAGGAATGTATGCACACGCACAAATCCTATGCAAACACACACATGTTGCTCTCCAACTTAGAGATCACCCCGCTTAACCTCGTCTGACTCTTTTTCTTTCTCTATGTCTCTCTCCCTCCACTCTCTGTCACTCCTCCTCCTCCTCCTCCTCCTCCTCTGTCTGTTACTCTGAACCACTTTGTAAACTGTGCTGCCCAAACTCAATTGTAGATAATAGTGTTGGTTCTCAAGGTGTGTGTTTGAACTCGAGGTCCCCGCGGACATATGGCTGCAATTTCTGAGACGTGGGGGAACGAGAAAGAGAGAGAGAGAGAGAGAGAGATGGACAGTGTGCATGGCAGTATGGTTCTGTTTTTGCAGGCAACACGAGGGCGCATTTAGCATTTAGTGTGGAGAATCAGTGGATCCACGTGAGTCCCAGCAAATAAAGACTGTCTGATCCGCAGATGGTCAAAACACAGCCCTGTATTGTGTCAACAGCTCAGGCCCCGACAAACTGCGGCATCTGGCCGTAAACATCCACGGTTCCCTGCACATTTGCGAGAACAGAGAATTTTTTAACGTAATTACGGCGGGACAAGCCTGCCACACTGTCCGGTCCAAAAACAATCAGTCTCTTCCTCAGTGATCGCAACTGCCAACCTTAGATAAGGATATCCAGATGAGATAACCACACCAAATGAATTACAGCTTATTATGTCAAACAGATGTGTTTTAAGGTGGATCGCTGTGGTGTGCAAGGCAGTGATGGAAATTCCCATGATGCCTTTCCATCCCTCCTCGACGAGACAGCTCTGATGCATATCAGAAGCCCCGTGTCAGTACGTTAAGGCTGTATATCCAGAGTGAGGACGCCAACGATGACGGTGTGCACATGCGCTGGCTATCAATCTGCACAGCGGCAGGTAAGACATGGACAGACACGCAGAGAAATGCTGAGAGAGACAGAAAAAAAAAAGATCGCCGTTTAATTAGCTTGACATGTCAAGTGCTGGAATGGATCATCTCGAGGTGATTTAAGTTAAAAAGGAAAATCAGATTTATCTTTGATGACTTGGCAATAACGGCCACATCTGCTGCACAAAGGCGATATCAGAGAGATTATGCAAATGCCAATTCCCATTTTCTTTGTGTAGAGAAGAGCAAAAAGTTCAAACTTCTTTATATTCTTAAGCATTAGTGTAAAGCTGGTTACAGTGGGTTGCAATTTTGTTCGCACATGTACTTGATCTTCCGGTTCCTCTAGTCTGATCAAAATGATCTAATCAGTCAAATAGATGCCCAACCCAACCATTTCCTCTCCACCACATGCTGTGTCCTTAGTGCACAACTCTGTGTACAAATGTGAATTAAAGGTGCAGTATGCAAATTGGTCCATTGGACGAACCATTGAGACTCTACTAACAAAAAATATGGAATAATGTAATGTAACTTATCAGTGAGTCCAGCTAATGAAAGGGGCCTCACAGGGTCCTCACTTCAAGCGATTTTACACAGTGTAGCTTTAAGTGCATTAACTTTCCAGGAGGAATGGCTTTTTCAAGACAGCAGGTAATGATCCTCCTCTCATTGTTCTTGCTGTGCAGGAAACTGGTTGGTTGGCCAAAGTGCTAAATATTACCCTGCTGCAATTGTACAGATATCCCTCCCAGTGTACTTTTTTTTTATTTTTCTTTGAAAATAACCACCTAAATTATGCAGCTTTACAAGTGTTGCTGTCTGAACAGAAAATACACATGTGATTACTTGGCAATATTTCTGATTTTACTGTGGCTGTGTTACACTGGCTCAAATAAAACCATAAATGCTATGACTAATAAACCGAGGAGCAGGTGAAATATTCTAAAAATAAACAAAATAAAATAAAATAATAAAAATGAGTGAACTGTCCCTTTAAGTCCCTGCATCACTGAGAGATTCCACACAATCTGGATCTCCTTTGTGCTGAAATGTTGAGTGATGATCCACACGTTGACAATTCTTTCTTTTTCCAGGGCAAGAGCGGCTCCACACTGTGACAAATTGAAGCCATGGATTTTGAGTTAAAATCTGAACCCCAGCGCCGAATATCTCTCTTTCTGCTGTGTCAGAGCGAGCTGTTCCCGAAGTGATGGAGTTCCTTTGGCAGGAACTGGCGGGTGACATATTTTCACTGTGATTTCCAAGTGAGATGTACCTGTTACTTTTTAGAGATGCAAGAAAAACGGAAGAGATAAGATGAATCTAAAAATATTTCCATGTGTCTAGTTTACATTTGACACATTATACATCGCTATAAACACATTTAGCAATGTTCATGTGTAAAATAAAAACAACTCCCTTTTAAGAGTTTATTTTAAAGCCGTAATTTCAAGAAAGGGCTTTGGAGGATCCAAAATGAGGCCATGAAACAGAACGCTGTGGCCCTGCAGAGATGTTTTTGAAAAAGGCCTGTCCTTGGCTTCATGCGCGTTTCCAGCTGTGAGATCATTGTGTGCGTCTTTCTTTTTTTTTCATCACCTCTTCCTGTTCTGAAGAGTGTCTTCAGCAAGAACACACACACACACATTATTATGGGGACATACACTCACACACACCCACAGATGCAATCGTGCTCTCTCTGTTCAGCTGCCAAGGCTAAGTGCCCTGAATCTGCAAGATCTCTATCAGATTTGCAGACCTACAGAGAGCAATCTCTCGGCGTGACTTCATGTGCACGTGTGTGTGTTTACTGTGTGTGTGTTCGCGCATGTGTGTGTGTGTGTGTCTGTGCATGCTTCTTCAGCTTCTGCCTCTGTGTACACTCAACTCGGACCTGTGCCACGGCTTTTGTTAGCATTTCTTTGTACTCAGCCTTAAGACAAACATCTCCTGCAGATCTCATCACACACAAGCACACGGTTACACACACACACACACACGCTGCGGTCTCCTGTCCCTGATTGATAAGATGTCTGCTGAGAGGTCTATCTGATCATTTCAACATGGTTGTGTTGACTTCGGCTTTGCCAAGGCTTAACTGTCTCTGTTTTATTCCTTTCTCTTTTGCTTTCTGTCCTTTCCTCTGTTTTTCATCTCTTTTGCTCTATTTTTATCTCTCTGTTATTTATTACTGCTTTGCTTTCTGATGCCTGTTATGTAGGATGAGGTTGTTGTTACTTGATCATTCCAGAGAGAGATCACCAGTAAACTGACATTAGACGGGACAGTATTTCTAACCAGATATTTTGTTCCATCTGTGAGCTCACTGTGTCTGAGGGCCATTTTCCACCGCACAACAAGAACCAGCCCTGATGAGAGCAAACAGGAAATGGTGTGAGATCCACTCAGAGTTATGGTTTGTGTTTCATCCGACTTCAGGGGAAACAGGTTTTAATGACGACAGAAAAAAGTGACTGATATCTGATGGCTGAAGAGATCCTCGAGTTTGTTACAGTCCTGCTTCAGTTTCTTTATTTTTACTCAACATTGGCCAGGAGCGCAATCGTAGCCCAGGTCCCTCAAATGCAGCAATATTTTGCCTCTCTTCAAGCTCCCACTGCATCTCACCCCCTTGACCAAATGCCAGTAAAAGCCTGAGCCTCGCCATGTTTTTTCTCCATACGACTTTTTAAAATGCTCAACAGCTGGCAACAAAATCAACATGAATTTAAACACTGTGGCTACCGGCTCTCACCTTTAGTGGCTTCAGTGATGCACAAGTGTGTAACCAATCAGCTTTAAACAGTGCAGTAGTCCCGCCCCCAGGCTCTTGTTGGTTCCTGTGAGTCCCACATGTGGAGTAGGGACCGAAAAATCTGGAACTGGAACTGAAACCCTGGTAAATGGAGAATCCAAAGTTCCTGTTTTTTCAGTGCCAAAGAAGTGCCAAAAGGTTTGGTACCGTTGCAGTGGAAAAGGGCCCTGAGAACCTTGCATTCCTTTCTGTTTCTTGGCGATCTAGGAACTGAAGTTTATTCTGCTGTTGCACTCATTGCAAGTCCCTTTGGATGAGAGCATCAGCTACATGCCTGAGATGTAAATGTTTATACGAAGAATACAAAGTTGCAGTGGATTGCATGAGATGTAATGTAAAAACTGGCAAGAGTTCAGAGGGAGATTTTTTTGCACACAGTCACATTCTACATTTCTTTTATCGTAATAGATTGTCTTTTTTATTCCACCTAATTTTTCGATATATTTCACATGTTCACAGAGCCCAGAGCTAAGAAGTGGAGGGAGTAAGATGTGGACCAACATGGACTCTAATGTTAGTGGGACATTGGGTAATTTATTGGTTATAAATTCACAGTTGCTTGGATAATACAGACCTAAGTTACTTAATATTCAAGATTTTCCATATTTCTGCTATAAGACACAAAGTATATATAATTTTATACCTCCTGTATAAGTCCACTGGGAAAATGGCTTAAATGGCATTTCATCTAAACCATTCTATTCAAAAATGCAATTAATGCACTTCAGTAAAACTCACACTTGTTCAATCATTCACTCACTAAATAAATTACCTTAAGTCCATCATTCAGTATCTTTAAAATATGGAGGATCCAGTATGTGAAGGGGTTAACCTTTTGTCAATCGAGTATTGAATTTACCTACCGTACTTTAAAAATAATGCATTTTATCACAATCATTTTGGAAGAGTCGATGCATTTTTTTTTCAAAAAGATGGATCTGTCCTTTTATCATCATTCTAGCTTAAAAAGTATGATTTTTAGTGTATTTCGCACATTTGGAAAAAGACCACATTGTGAGAACTACACAGGGTGAAGTTCCTCACCTTTTGCACCCCATCTGTGCGTCTGTCATCTCATCTGTCCATACGTCACTGGAACTGTAAACCTGTGCATGGCGTTATCTATTTGTCTGACCCCTCTCCGTGTCAGTCAGCTTGTCAGTAAAGCTGTTAACCCCTGCCAGTCTCTCTTTTTTTCCTTCTTCTCCCTTTAGCCTGATTCTGTCTGTGAGCCTGCCTGTCTAACTGTGTGACACGGCAGACCGAGGTCGGGCCGGCTCGTCTGTCTGTCAGAGTCTGTCCTGGGCAGCTGCTGGGGGTTTTGTTTAAAGTGGGAGAGATTCTTGGCAATGCCGTGAATCATGTGTTGCTGCCATGATAGATGTTAGAGGAATGCCTCAAGGCCAGTTCAAAACTCCCTCTTTTCCAGCTCTTTTCCCTCTTTTCTCTGGCTTCCCTTCCCTTCCCCTCCCATCCCCTCTTCTCTTCTCTTCTCTTCTCTTCTCTTCTCTTCTCTCAGCCTGCAACTCCCATAATGATATAGTGATGAGTTCTCTAATGTGAATTTTCCTTCCTCTTCCATCAATCTACACTCATTCCACTATGACAGACAGACTGGAGGGATCTCCCTAAAAGAGGCCCAAGTGTGTGTGTGTGTGTGTGTGCATGTGTGTGTATGTATTCATGTGAGCGTATATGATCTACAGTTAAACGGTGATACAGTTTTCCACTCTCCCTTATATCCGTGTGATCCAGAAAACTATTTCTTTCCACCGCCATAAATCCACCGTGAACTAAGACACTGAATATTATTTCCATGACAGACACAATAACTCCCGAGCAGCGGAACTCTGCTTTGATAGATGACAGATATTATCGCCGATGTTGTTAATGGTTATGGAAAATGCAAATGTTTTCCTATTTAGCTTTCCAAAATGTAAACAGCACACTTAGCCATAAATCATTGATAATCGTGTCGCCTTTACTTTGTCCGTGCACATATATGTGTCTGTATGTGTGTTTGTTCTTGTATTTCTATACTTATGACCAAGGGAGGAAAAAGTACTAAAACATACCTACTTAGGCATAAATTATTGGTCTAAAATCTACTTAAGTCAAAGCAAAAACATGGGTAATTTCAGAGTTACTGAGTGACTTTTCATGATAGAGAACCTTGTTACATCTGATCTTTCCCATGCAATTACAAAAGGATGAAAGGACAGAGTTCGTCTTGTTTTTGGCCATCTGGACATCATCACTGCCTTCATCATTGGAGTGTTATGTTAATGTGTGTATGCCGTGACTGTGTGTGTTGTCTCTGTCGAGTAGGATCCCGTTCCTTGAAGCACGGCTGACGCTCGCAGGGTTTGAGGCGAGGCATCTGATGTAAAAAGCATCAAGCCGTTCGTCTGCATGTGGAAAGAGAGAAGGGCAATTAGGAAATATGTAATGCAGTATTAAGCGAGGCCATAAAGCCAGTATTGAATGGGTAAACCAGTTTCATGGTCCCATCTAAATGTCACAGTGTGGCTTTAGCCCCAGTTTGTCATTCTAGCCTCTGACTGCTCTTCTGAACTCATTTTATGTCACTCGACTCTCTTTCTCTTTTGCTCTCTTTCTTTTCTTTTCCTTCATTTTCCTCTCTCTCATACTCTCATACACTTTTGATCTCTATTCATCGCCCCATCTCTTACGTGTTTCTTTTGCTTTCTTTCCTCCTTCAATTAATAAGACTTGACCCCATAGAAGACTTCACCCCTTGTCTACTCCCATATTATTAAAGAGGCTCTTGAAATTACATTAACCTAATGCATGAGGCCATATACACTTCATCAGCTGGGAGCCGGACTCTAAGAAAGCATTATGACATTTCCCCACTCAGAGGCCAAGATCAACACACCTACATGACTAAACTGGGATCGGCTCCACAGCGTCTACATAAAAGACTTGACTTTTTCATCTCGGCGTACATCAGCCTTCCAGGAGGATGGCCCTCTAGTGTGAGACACTGTCCTGGAAATGAAAGGACAAGGACTTTGTCTGTGCAGCAGCCAAGTCAGTTGTCTTTGGGTGAGACAGAATTATATACAGCATAAGCTGCATGAACTTTATAATTAAAGGAATGGTTCACCCAAAACACTGTCAGCATCTACTCTCGCTCTAACCTCATACAACCAGTTGATCTCGGGATATCACTTTCATTTGAGCCCCAAAACCATCTGGCCTCACTCCAACCACAATGTCACCCGAAGCCGCCAAGTGGCCAAACTAATCAGCGTCCTTTAAGTCTTTGAGGAACTATGGCTGTGGTGTAAGTGAGCAAGAAGTGACAATGCGCTGAACTTGAAAACAGAAACAGGACAACAACATAGATTTTCCGTACAAAAACTGTGTACAAGCTAGAACTTTGTACAAGCTAAATGGTTAACCTTGCTGATATGGTCACACGTTTTTGTCTGATTGGACAAGTTAGCTAATGACTGACAGATAAATGATCCAATCACCTGCTATATATTTTACAAATGTGTTTGAACCCAACAACGGCCAATCACGTGGCAAGTACATGTGACAATTTGGTGATACAGATAGAGTTATTCAACATGTAACAACTTGCAGTAGTGTATTAGTCATGTTCACTGTATAGGGTTGACAACACCTAAATGAATTTTAAATGTCCAAACATGATAATGCCAGGGATGTTGTATATTTGACCAATGGTCCAAATTGTAAAGGTGACCAATGTTCAAAACTTAAAAATTAAAAATACTCTGCTCAATTTCATACTGATCATGTTTTTTGATGATGTTAGCTTTACAGTGTAACTCCATCTGTCTTGCTCTCTCACTGGCACACAGACTGACCTTTGGCCTGTGTCTGCTGACCTGATGGATGCTCCGATTGCTCCATGGCTGCAGGGGAAGGCGCCTATGGTGTAGCAATACGACCCACTAACACAGTGTGTGAGAGATAGTTATCATCTGATGATGTGTTGCTGAAGGGCTTGGCTGGTGTGTATTTGTGTGTGTGTAGGTGGGTGGCAAGTGTTCTTGTATAGCTTGACGGGTAGCACATGGTGTTAACACTGCTGAGGGTGGGGACCTGATTCCCTCTGGGGTCACTCGTGTTAAAATGTGAGCGCTCATGGTGCTTTAAGGTGATTCGGATAAAAACATCCAACAAATGGAGGGGAGGGGCAGAAACAGGTTTAAAAAGAGGACTTGTGTGTGTGTGTGTGTGTGTGCATGCGTGCGTGCTTGCGTGACTTCCCTGTTGCTCTACCTCAAGGCCTGATAATCCGCTTGTCAACTGACCGTAAATTTGAGCGTGCGTGGTCGCCGCGACGAGCGCTGCGTCTGCATCCGTGATGTCTGACATTCCTGCCATACCAGACAATCACGCAGACTGGGA
>OMKZ01045233.1:25976-36240 GCA_900302535.1 Neoniphon sammara | reverse complement strand
ATGGCATTATTTGTGTATGTGTATGTGTGTGTGTGTGTGTGTGTGTGTGTGTGTGTGTGTGAAGAGAACAGTAAGTAGGTTCAGGAACACTATGCTAAAATGTTTACTCCAATAAATTTACTCTCTTTACATGTGTGTGCCAGCATGGAGTCAAGTGTCAGGGTCGAGTGTGTGAGGTCACAGCAGCTCAGCCAATCGTACATCTGACAGAAATGTAATAGCCAGTCATTTATTGTGTAGCTGTCAGCATTGTAGACCACAATTAGTTTGATTTTAATACCAAATTTGATTCCAGTTTCCTTTTGGTTTTGTGAAAATAATTTGTTCGTTTTGGATTTTTTTTCTATTTCTGATTTTATTTAAAAAAAAAAAATAGTGATTGAGTTTATTGCTTTCTAGCAGGATGAGGACCGAACAGAAAGCACCGCAGCAGCTATTAACACGTGTTTATGTGTCTGTTCACCTCAGGGGCGAGAAGGGGAGGCGGAGTGTGTAACGTCGCCGATGCTGAGCCGACTGTGCATACAAATCATTTGACCTCTAACTTCTCATGATAGCCAGTCATTTCCTTCCCCTGTGTGCGGGCGTAAAGGCTCATGATTATAGGTTGTGTTTAAGTAGTGTGATGCAAAGCGAGGAGTTATACGTGCAGATTGATACTGTAGCTGCTGGCTACCCTCTGAGGGGAGGCAGGAGGGAAGATAAATGCGCTGTGCAGAGAGGGAGAGACAAGGAGGGAGCGAGTAAAAGCCCTGCTGACTAGCCTCTAATGGTCAACTAAATGTCCCTGACTAAAATAGATACACTGCCAGATGGAGAGAAAGAGGCTGAGAGAAACAGACAGCCAGAGATGGGAGGGAAGTGAAGAAAGACAAGGATAGGAGAGACAGAAAGGAGGAATGCATGAGGGACCAAGATGTGGGGATGGACGTCACAAGCATCGTGCATATACACACGCACACACACACACACACTTCTGAAAAAAGCATGACATAAAGGATGGGAGACACAGATGGCCCAGCAGAGAGAACAAGAACAAGAATGGACAGATCAAACCACAGACAAAATTTCAATGGATAAGATCAGCCAGTGGCTATTGGTTAATTTATCTGTGTGGTTTGTGTTAACTCATAACGCCCGCTGGGGGAAAAAAGGGGGCTAAGGGAGAAAAAAACAGCGATAGGGCGATAGAGGGAAAAACAATTGTGTTATGTGAGTCATCAATCTTCACTACAGATATAAAAGTGAATTATCAACATTTCTTTCACTACCCTCCCCGAGTCCTTTTCACTTCCAGTCTTTCTATCTGTCACTGGAAAAGCAGAGAGGGAGGCGAGGGAGGGGGGTGACATTTACACATATTTGTTCCCTTGCATCTATGGTCAGCATGGAGGATTTGATACAAAATGGGACTGTACCGCAGAGACGTTTCTCTGTCACTGGCTCGCCTAAGGTGCAGTCTCCTCTTTTATACATGGTTTACACAAATGACTGTTGGAGTCAATAAAAAGACTGATATATTCTCAAATTGGCAGATGACACAGTAATCATTATGAGGATCTTCAGCGATACAACTGCTCATCTGAAATTGAACATTACAAAAACAAGACATGGTGAGTGACTTCAAGGCAGAGTCTCCATCAACGACATGTAGTGATGACACACCTACTGACTTCGACAGAAATAAATACCTGGGTACCATTACTGATAATAGGTAGGCTAACAATAATGGGCTGAAGTTTGATGTCAACACTGACAACCAGTAAGAAAGGACAGTGGAAATAGTATTATTATCATCATTATTATTATCATCATCATTATTATTATTATTATTATTATTTCATTTATTTTTTTAAGAGACATAAATGTTTTAAATGTGGACGAGATGACGATGAGCCTTATTTATAGAATTTGAACCTTTTCCATGATTACTTGGTTTTGGCAGCTGAAAAAGAACCAGCTCAATAACAATGCGAAGGTGGCAAGCAAGCTTGCTGGTGTTGCTCAAACGCTCATATTCCACTAAGCGATATTTTCATCTGTCAAGTCCTCTGGAAGGTGAGGACTACACTCAGTTGCCTAGACCGCCAACTCAGTTGTGAGTTTCAGCTTCTGTCTTTTGGCCACAGATTTAGGCTTCCAAGGGCAAGGTGCAATAAGTGGGAAAACTCTTTTGCTCTACACCTGGACATGGAATCCAGTTAGTTCTGGCCCAACAGCCCTTTCACACTTCCAACTATGAATGTGGGATATCCCCACCCTTAGCACAGGGCTTACTAAACCCCACTCCGGATCAGGGTTTTGGGGAGATCTCCAAAAAGAAGACCTGCACTGTGAATAGAGGCTAGAACAAACACAATGAAATGTTTGTTGTCCAATCAAAACTGTGCTACAAATATTCTGAAGACATTAACCCAGAGCTTTGATTTTCAAGTGTGAATCCTTAACCTGGGTTTACTGTAAGCCCTGGGTTAATCTTACCCAGAGACACAGGATTACTGAATTACAGTACTTTTTAACTTCTAATTGAACTGAATATGACATGCAGTGTGTACTGTGTGTGTTTATGCTTTTCCACTTGGCTGTGAAGTGAAATTCCCTTTTTGGGCCAATAAAGGTACTGAATTAAGATGATACAGCATAATCCATTGTCTGTTTATTAATTATGCAATACCTATTGTACATTGTACACAATTTATTACTGATTACATCTGCCTACTGTTTCACATCCTAGTCATTCTCCTGGAGCTCTCTGGCTGCCATCAGGCCGTCGAGGCTTGCGGGCATCAGGAGCGAGCAGCTCAGTACAGAATTCATGTTTGTATAAATCTGACAAAGTGTGTCCTGACATTATCTAACATCCTTTCTTTTAACAGCAGTTCTCCAGACAGCAGTGTCACAGGAACTCGGGCAATTTACAAGCTACCAATCTCCTGATAGATTGACATGAGACCTTTGGAAGTATAAATATGTTCACAGGTGTGGATGTGTGTGTGTTTCTCTGGAGTTTTGTTTCTTTCTTGGCACTTCTCAAAGGATTGTCTGTGTCTCTCCAGTGCCTCCACCTTCTTGTCCCAGAAGTTGTTGTTGTTGTTGGATGTTTACTTGCGTGTGTTTGTATCTGTCTGCCTCTCTGGTGCTTCGGCCTTCCTATAGAAGCCGTCCCAGTACGCGGGGTCTTCCTCTGTGAGGGGCGAGGCCGAGCCGATGAGGTCACTGAATGACAGCAGCGTGAACGTGGCGGGAGGAGGGAGAGACGAAAGAGGAGGCTGAGAGAGAGATGGAGGGAAGTGTTAACTGTTACGATTCATCAACTCCACTGATACATCGATTCTAATCTCTGCTCATTCTACTGAATCGATCAGCTAAAAGAAACAGAGGAAATCACTCTGATTTTGGCCTGAATTAATATAAAATGCTTTGAATTGATTCATTCAGACATTGTAGTGATCTAACAGAATACTATAAATTGCAACTTTTTTTATAATAGAATAAATAATTGTTGATGAAACTTGAATTAAACAGATTTTTTTGAATAGCCAACTAGTGAATCTCGCATCGAAATGAATCACTATTAAGCAAATGTTAAGATTCACAGACAGAATTTGAACTGTTACTGTTCAAAGAATGTAAATTTAGTTCATTTTGATTATTATTAAGATATTACATCATTAAGATACTATATTATAGTATATTTTGAATATTTATTCTCTTTGCTCAGCAGTGGTAATTCCCATATGTCATATATCTCCTCACCCCAGCTCCAGCTTTATCTGGTGGTCCGAGTGCCACAGCAACATGATGGTCTTCATCCAATAAGCTCTCCTGCAGAAACAGAAACACACACACACACACACACAAACATAAACAACACACAAACATATGGTGTGCTTATCTCACTAAAAAATGCACATTTACAATGATTCACATTCGCTGTGCATATGCCCATGGTATGACAAACAATGGGTATTTGCATCCTTATCATACACTCATGCATAGATTCATATTCATATGTAACCCTTGAATACATGCATGCAAATCGTATATCCCTATGCATCATTTGCAGGGAAATAAATGAGTGAAGATGCAGTGAGATAACTGTGGGATCTAACAGTGGCATATCGCTTCCCAGCTGAACGGTGCCTACAACACCAGCAAATGTCAAGCATTCAAACAGAGGTACACACAGAGGTGTGTGTTGGTGTCAGAGAGGAAACAGCCTTCACCTACGGGCCGTTTACTTATTCCAGTATATCAACATTAATCTCATCATTTAAGTCAGAACTGGTGACCCACTTTTTTTTTTCAAGCTTTGCCGAAAATCTACTGATTTCCATTTGATCCCTTTCTCTCTCTCCCCTGCTTGAGGGCCTGCTTTGATATCCTCGCTAGCTCGCTCACATCGACATCCATACATCAATGTGTACACTCACTCTCAATCCAGTCACTCTTACTGACTCACCCACCCACACACACACACACACACACACACACACAAAATAGCTTTACAAGTCCACATAGTTTGCTTACGTGAATGTTTTCAGACATTTTTTCACTGTCTTTTGATTTGACTTTGAACCCAAGAGATTCCATTAATGTATCTGCATCCTATATTCACATGTGAAAGAACAAACACACACACACACACACACACACACACACCGGCCAACGGACAGCTGGGTGCAGAGGGAAAATGGGAGAGAGAGTTTGGGTGAGTTACAGAATGACAGACTGAAAGGGAGTGAAGAAGAACTTCAGGCTTGAAAGAAGACCTGAAGAAGAGAGGAGATGGGCTCAGAGTGAAATAACACAGGACAGATTAAACATTTCAAGTTGAAAACAACTTAACAATTGCAGTCATTTTCATACTCTCCTTCTCTCTTTCTCCCAATCTGTGTGTGTGTGTGTGTGTTTAAGTGCACACTGCCATTTTCAGACAGTGATAGCTAGTTAACTAGATAAAAAACCTAAAAACAGATAAAATTATTGATTATTTGGTAATGGGATCTATTAACTGCTTTGAGACCTTTTTTCTTTTGTTAGTGTTGTAAACGTTTTAATTTGTATTTATACTGTATGTGTACTTTGGCAATAAGTATGTTTGTTAGCTATCTAGCTAGATAGAATGCAAAATCTGTTACTCAACTATCTCACTGACTTGAATTGATTTGATTACTCTGTGTGTGTGTGCGTGTGTGTGTTTAAAATGATTTGCAATACTCTATATGCATTTGTCAAATTCTTTGCAAGCTAAGTGTGTGTGTTCGAGTTATTGGCTTCGTCCTAATACCCACACTTGTGGTCTTTGTACTTAGTCAAGTGGCTACTTGAGTGACATATTTCCGGGATCTGGCCACAGTGTGTAAGCAGGTGTAAAGACTGCAAGTGCTGTGAGGTTTTGTCATCACACATCGGGACGCACTTGGCAAAAGGAAGATGTTTCAGTTTCAGCAGCAGTTAGAGAAGTTTATGATCCAAGAATGACATAAAGAGGAGACATATTCTGAATAAATATGTGAATAAAGGCCCAATTAGTAATCGAAACATTACATCATCAACAGTACATCATAAATAAATACAGCAATATGCGCAAATAAAGGCATCAATAAATAAGGAACTAGTTAGATCACAGTTGTCTTATTTATGCCGAGTATATTTCCTCATAACAGAGGCTTCAATAACCTGATGGTACTTTATTTACATTGAAATGTTTTCTTGTCCATCAACTTAATAACCGCTCCTTCCTTTCTGCATACAAAATCCCGATGCATTATGGGATACACTTAGCCCTCAATAGCTCTCTGAAGCAGTATTATGATAAGGGTTCATTAAGTGTGGATTAAGTGCACCTGAGCCTGGGCACTTCCAGAAATGGGACAGTCTTCCACACTTTGTGATGCGCGAACACCATTCAAGACTGCAAGACCGCAAGTGTGGGTACTGGGACAAAGCCATTCTCTCACTGCCTGTGTTGTGACTTCTTCAGAGGTTAAAGGTCACCAGGAAGTAATAACTCTTAGAGGTGCTTCCTCCAGTCTGACCAATCAGCACGCAGCGCATCGGGGCAGGAGGATGCGGGGTCAACAGCACTGCTGTCCACCTCATCTCTATGTTAATACTGAGCACAGTGTGTGCATGTGTGTGTGTGTGTGTGTGTGCGTGTGTGTATGTGTTTATATATGACACATCAACAGGTGGCGGCAGGAATTGATTCAGTTCGAATTGATTTGCTCTCTATATGTCGCTGAGATCGTTCGCTGATCACAAATGATTATGCATCCTGACAGAAAGATGAAGTGTGCATCTTAAATGTTGGGATGTTCCTCCCTGAGCACACCTTTGCCCCTAAAATCTACCGCTAAGAGGAGGATGCATTACCATCTACCTGTGCTGGATGTGAGTGTGCATTTCCCTGGTGTGAAAACACAGACAGCGAAGCGGCATTAGGCCTCCCCAGGTCCAGACAACACTTAGTGATTGCTTGTCAAGCCGGCTCTTGTTAGGGGGAAAGAGGAGGAGAGAGCAGGACAACAGGGAAGGCAGCACTGGGCTTTTCAGACCGCTGACAACATTTTGCAATCACTTGTCAAGTCCTCTCTGACTGGGCGTGGAGAACATGTGGAAGAGGAGAAGGGAGAGGAAAGGAGGAGGACGGAAATGGCAGGAGAGCAGGAGGGAGAGCAGAGGAAGTAAAAACGCTATCAAGGGGTTGACAGGTTTCAAAGTCGCTAACTGGTCAAAGTAGAACCTTATTAACTATTATTTGTTTCAACTGGTTCGGAAAAAAAGTAACATTCAGAACACAACAAAACATAGTTTGGGTTCCCTCCCCTGACATGTGCACTAAACATTCCTCTCATCACACATCGTAACTTTTTCTCTTGGGAGAGGAGAGAAAAGCAGGTGGGGCGGATTCTTTTATCTCCTCAGTAAAGATAAGCAGTGAGATCTCCTCCTCTAGCCTGATCTCTGTTCACACAGGACTGTGACCTTGCAAAACAGTGTATCATTTGTCAAACAGGGGCCCCTTACAGAGGCGGGTACACAGAGAGCATGGAGAGTGTGTTGGAAACATAAAAAGTAAACCATGTGTTTAGTACAAAAATTAAAGTTCTGTATTAAGCAGTAGTAATAAGTAGTAGTTCTGTATTTAGTACTTAATCTTTGGCTTTACAGAGATACAATTTGATTCATGATTCACAAATTGGCAATTAGATTTTTTGAAATGATTAAATTTGATTTGAATTTGTAAGCGATGATTCACTGAATTGACAATACTCCCTTGGAGCAACATATTTTGAGGTCTTTTTTTTTAAGAATGGTGAAAGATTCGATTCAAAGCATTTCATATCGATTGAGAACAAAGTCAGAACGACTCATTCTATTTATTTTTCAGTACACTGACAAAGTTGATCTGGCAGAGTTTATAATCAGTGCAATCGGAAATCAGCATGAGAGGAATCTGAAGAGAAACACGGTGCGATGTTAGATGCCTAATTTATCGGTGTACAGCTAAAGGAAGAAGACAGAGGAGGAGCGGGAACAGAGGAAAGTGAGGATGAAACAGAGATGTGGAGGGAGAGGAAAGGAATGGAAAAGAGGAGATGACACAGAGAACAAGAGGAAAGGTGAGGGGAAATAAAAGAGGGGAGGGTAAATGAGAAGAGGGGTGTGATGGAAAAGGGATGATTCTTCTTCCGCGACCGAAAGGCACACTCCTCTAATCTCTTGTGCTGGTGTGAGCAAGGCTGGAGTGCCACTCGAGAGGGCCCCCCCCCCGTCGCAATCTCCTGTGTGTGTTTCTCTATAAGACCACTTCTGATTCACTTTGCAGATGCTTTCAAGAGGCGGCCACTGGGGAAAGGAGCACTGACGACCCCACCACACAGCCACCGAGGCTTTTGATCCACTGCTTCTGAACGCATCGATTCCCTGCAAACTGGTTCCAACTGGTCTGAAATGTCATCAAATTAGTAACGGCAAAAAATTTTGATTACTACAAAGCCCAAATGTTTCTACAGCACATATACTTATAAAACCCTTATTGAACTTTGACCTTCCCCTAAATATCCCCTTAATTAGCTTTAAACATAGAAAAACATATTTTTTCCATATTGAACAATGTCACATACATAGTCTGTACATATTCTAGTAGCAACGCTTCACTGAAGCTACATGACGATTATACTGAGTGAAATATTCAAACCCAAGATGCCATTGTTTGAAGGCTGCAGCAAGTAGAAAATATCTAGATGTCTTGTGCATCATTTTATACACATTTCCTTGAAATTCAGCAGGACATATTTGGTATCTTTGGACACACTGGTATCTCCGCTAGAATTTAAAATAAAAAAGTGGTGGGTTTGAACAAAGCTGGACAACACAGCAATGACAAACCCACCCATGGGCGTGGCAGAATTGAAGAGGTTCATGTCCTGAGTCTACTGGCATTTTAACTGCTTTGCAGCCTTTATCAAATCTGGCATTTGGCCTGATGGAGGCCCTGCTACAAAACTTCCAGCACTAGTATCATTAGTCATGCTGGCATGAAACTTCATATACATATCTAGCTATCCTTGCACTTCAAAATATCACTGTAGCGTGTGTTTTTTACAAAAATAAGAATTCTGTACAGTTTAAATTTTGTAGAGTGTCTGTTACACACGCCAGCCGCAACACTGTCAGCTAGACTTTGTCCACAGACCCTCATCAGAAAGATGTCAGGTTTCCAAATCAAGTCAGGACATTCCCATTATCCCATTTATCTCCTCAATGTGCCTAAATGTTTAAGCACAAAATAAAATATTTACACATAAGACGGCAATCTGCAAACTGACCCACAACTGAAATCGGTCTTGTTGTATATGAGTCTGTTCAATTTGTCATTTGTACAGGGCGTGCAAAAGAAATCCATATTTTGTTTTTCAGGAATCTTCTGACATGTCACCTGCTCGCTCTCAAACCGACTTACTTCAAACATCCAGTCCTCTTCCTCTTCTTCGTCCAGATGCATCTTGGTCCGGCGCAGCGCTCGCTCCTGTGTGACGGGCTCGTCGGAGAGGTGAAACTCCACCCTCTGCAGGTTGAAGCCCAGCCCCGTGCCGATGGCTTTGATGAAGCTCTCCTTCAGAGCCTGGACGGAGGGGGAGGGACACCCGGTTAGCTCATTGGAAGTGATACAGGAAGAAAAAGGTGTATAAGAAAAGATTCTGCCAAAAAAAAATATGGATAATATGCTTTTTCTGTGTATTTCAATATGTGAGGGAAGACAGTTTGTGTGTGTCTTCAGTAAGGTTCAATAACTTGACATACAACACTGTGTATACAACGGAGGAGCAGTGTGTGTTAAAGTCTAAGTGTAAATGCGTGTATGTGTGTCCAGCCAAAACCCTGCTCGAGAGCCAATGAGCCACAATAACAGTATTACAAGGCTAATCGCTATGGCAACAGTCGAGCACTGCCATTAGTCAACAGCGTGGTGATGATATCAGAGCTTGACGTCTCTTTGCCACCCGCTCAATCTCACATCTTTACTTAGCACCACCATTACTGTTCCTGCTGTCCATCTGTGTGTGTGTGTATGTGTTTATCTGAGTTCACAGAAAGAGAAAGGGATAACAGGGAAAGAAATGTGTGTGAGGGAGAAATAGAGGGAGGGAGCAAGAGAGAACAAGCAACTTTGGGCTACGTTGTTGGTTCCACACCTGCTGATGTTTTTATGCTCCTCTGCATCTTCAGAAGAATTAAACAGCACAATTTAGGGTGAACATTAATGTATATGAAAACCCTAATTAAGATTTTCTGTATGCTTGAGAGAGAGAGAGAGAGATAACGTGTTTGTGTTTTCACAAATGCATGTGTCAAATGTGCACACGTCTCAAGGAACATTTGTGCTGTTATTTTCTCCCTATGTTCCCTTCACACACACACACACACACACACACATACACATACACACACAAGCACACGCACAAACACAGCACTTGCAGCGCTCGCAGCCCAGCAGCGATGCAATGTGATGACAGGGTAGTATGGTTGCCAAGGTTACCCAGTGGCGGTAGAACGCGGCGAGCTGCTGGCGTTCCGAGCCGGCTGATTGAATGACGCTCCACTCATGCTCGGTAAACTGACGAGTCATGATGCGGAAAAACTCAGACACAGAGCTGCTACCTGGGGGGAGAGAGAGGGAGAGAGGGAGAGAGAGAGAGAGAGAGAGAGAGAGAGAGGGGTGGGAGGAAATGGAAAGGAGGGTGAGAGGGCAGAA
>OMKZ01045233.1:4513-18441 GCA_900302535.1 Neoniphon sammara | reverse complement strand
AGATGGAGGAGGACGTTGGTGGATACAGAGTAAGAGAGCACCCGAGGCTAGATTTGCACTGAGACAGACACTCAGGTTTCTATGGGCATCTGTGTGTAGATACATTGTTGTGAGTAACTCAAGAACAATGCATGATAGAAACATGTTTCCCCCATGGAGTAGGTGATTTGATTAGGTATTGGAGTACCTCTCTGCATAAATTTGCATATTAATGAGAAAAAACATGATTTTCTATTAACTATTACAAGCTCATAATGCTTTAAGGTTTGGAGTTTATATTATTACAACCAATGTGCTAAGTGAAGGTAAGTATGCTGATATAAAAATATTTGCCAATGAAATGCAGTAATTGGCTTAATGAACTTATTAGCACAAATGATTATGTTTAATATATCACAGTGATTATGCCAGCACATTAGGTAGTCAAGTGCCTCTTGTTGACACATTGTTTTGATTTGGCTCATGGGGGATCACAAATGAAAGTTTAAGTTAAATTAAGGACAAAATCCCTCTGTAGATTCCACTTAAACATGCCATTTCAGCTGTATTTTTGTTGTCTGATTGTTAATAATTATTTTGCAATCATATTACCATGTGTTCAGACCAGACTCATTTTGAAGCTTTCCTGTGGCGGCACCCTGTTTAGTTAAATATCATCACTTCTTCCTCATCTCTTGACAGTGCTTGTATGTGCATTGTAACTTAACTATATCCACACGTTTCCCATCACATAATAAGGCTAATAATCTCCACTAATAACACAAGCAAACCTCCCATCACTTAGTGCTTCTTAATGATTCATGGCATGATCAGCTGGTCACATGCAAGTATCAACCGGGGTTTCATTGTGCCTGGGTTTGAATCAGCAAATACATTTAGGAAACTCTGATGTCTTAAAAGAGCTGACTTGAATTGCAGAATCATATTATGTCACCACACAAGAAAAGTTCAAGAATGTGGCATTGTTATAAGAAGTGCACAAAATTTCTTACTGACAGCTTTAATTTTTTCCACTACACATTTAATGATGTCACTGTCTGGTTCTGCAGTTGGATGGTGATGGTGATGTGGGAGATGGAGAAGGGGAGATTGATGAAGACGATTTTCCCTCCATCCTCAGTGACATCGAGTCACGTGGCGAGGGCCGCATCCCGGATGTCTACTCCCACATCGACTTTGGCATGCTTGCCTCTAAAGCTCCGACCTCCACCACCAACCGGGACCTCCCATTGGCTGGCGGGCTTACGGGGGTGGGTGTGCAAGCCCACGGAATTGGCGGACTAACCACTCATGAGAGCTCAGGGGCGGAGCTTCTGGTTGCCATCGAGAAACAGCGGTTGGAGCTGGAAAAACAACGGCTGGCTGTGGAAACCGAGCGGCTGGCGGTGGAGAAAGAGCGGCTGATGGTTGAGAAGGAGCGGCTGCGTCAGACGGAGGTGGAGCGGGAACGACTGCAGCTGGAGAGAGAGAGGCTACAGGTGGAGAGGGAGAGGCTGAGAATCCCGCTCCTGAGCCAATCTGAGCGCGTCGACTCCTCCTTTACCCTGCCGCCACAGCAAGGCCTGCCCTCTTCTTCCACGTCGTCTTCATCCTCTTCCCATGATGGGCAGAAGGAGAGAGAGAGGGAAAGTAAAAGATGGATGCCAGTGTTGAATCTGGAGGCAGAGAGGCTGAAACTGGAGAAGGAGAGACTGCAGCTGGAGAAAGAGAGACTGCAGTTCTTCAAGTTTGAGTCCGGCAGACTGCAGATCGAGAGAGAACGCCTCCAAGTGGAGAAGGAGAGACTGCAGTTGCACAAAGATCATCAGGGCCCCTGAGAGCATGAAGAGAGAGAGGGAAAGAGAGAGAGAGAAGAGAAGAGAACCTGTAATTAGCACCACGCAGAAAATATCAGTGCAGCATTCAGGGAGTAGGGAAGTGTGAGCTCTCAAGATTGAGAACACTTCATGGAAGGTGTGAGGCAGAGAAATGATTATTCCTGATTGGACTTTGACCCGGGAGAAGACTGAGGTGGAGCACTGTCATATTTATGTACATGAAACAGCAGTGCCTTGAGATGCTTTCACAGAGGACAGCTAAAGAGAGAGAGAGAGATGCCCTGTGTTGCGTTTTCTCCTCATTTAAGTACAGTATTGGCACTGTTACATGCCGATAATTGAGTCTCTGTTTACTTTGCTATTTTGCCCCACCAGTATATTTAATCAAATTTTTACTTGTCTTCAGTATCATCATCAATCATTACAAGCTGTGCGGCAGCTGTGTTTAATATCCCAACTTTGATTCTTGTGACACATGTAACTCATTCAAATGACAACAACATGAAAAAGCAATGGCAAGGGAGATTTGTTCTCTCCTTATTTCACAGGTTTTCCTCTGTTTGACTGTTTACTTTGGGCTGAAACCAAATTCCAGACAATCAGATACTGATGTGCTAAAAATGTTTAAGACCATCTTGGATTTGTTTGCCAGTTTGTTAAACACACACATGCAAAAAGTCAGAATTGAATATGCTTGATTTACAAAGATTTGAGCAGCTTTTCAGCAGCCCCTACGGGTAGGCTGATGTACAAAGTATAAGAAAGTTATGAGTCAAAGTCTCTAAGTCTAGAAGTAAATAAGAAAATGGACAATGAACTGAATGAACCCTCACATTTTAGAGATGTAATGGTGCTGTCTGGGAGAGTGGGATCATAAATTTACATTATGCACTTTGGCCAGCCAATCAGTGCCCATCAGTCTGTTGTGCAGCGTGCTTGCCTTTAAAGTTTAGCTTCAAGCATGATTTTTTTAAATGTCAAAAGGGACTTGTACAGAATGTTTTGTATGCTCTCCACGTCTGTCTTGGTGTCTAGTGTTTGTGTTTACATCGGCACGTTAAATGGCAATGGTTGTGACTTCATACATTTGACCATCAAGATTAAAGTCATATTTCACTGTTAGTGTAACATTTTCTGTTTTTCCTAGACAACATATTATTGGGGCAGCTGGATGCTGGGTGTTAATAGGGACATGTGATGTGAGCATGCTGGAAAATTAAATTGTGATAATAGAAACATTGTGTTATGACCATATTTCAAGGTTTTATGGAAATGATTTCTTTTATGTTTTTTTTTATCTTCATCTCAGAAAAATGGAAAAAATCTAATTTGACTTGTTCAGACAGTAATGTTTGTCCTGTAGGTCAGTCTGATCTCAGGTCACATAACCTGATTAGTAATCCTGGAGCAGGGCGTCTTTTGTGTATTTATGTAGCAATAAAAATAAAAATTTTCATAGTTGTTCACACAACTGATTTAAGCTTTAACTGAAATCCAGTAATAGCCAACATTTATTAAGATCTGTGTCATACATTCAAGCCCTGAAATAGATTTTATCAAACAAGAGCTCCTTAACCAGATCACTGGCACAGTTTTCCCCCTAAAAGATAACGTACTGTTGCTGACTTTCAATATCTTGATATTGTGTCTATGACATCAAGCACTACTTTAATACAAATATAGTTTAGAGATGTTACATGCTGGATTGACTCATTAATATCAGTGAGAAATTTGCTATTTTAGTTAATGCAAAAACAAGCAAATAGCAGCGAAAATCACATGAGCTATAATAATTTCAATCACAATCACTTCTCGAGCATGACAAACACACAAGGAATTTGGCTTTCATTCCGACATCAAAATGCATTGGATAATAATTTATTTAGGAGAAAATCCCATACAGGGCATTTGCGAACAGTTGTAATTGATGCATTTTCTAGATACAAAATATTAAAAATGAATTCATGAAGGAAGAAAAGCCCTAATACAATACCTTTATGGTATTGTAAAGGAGAATAAGAAAAAAATGTCTAAATCCTCTTTTGTCTTTACTGATGCACATCACAAGGCCTATCAGTAGCTTTCAGATCAATGCAGGCAAATAAGAAGCGACGAGCATTAAAAGCACTGGCTGCATGGCGCTTTGCCACAAAAAGAGTCAACTTTTCATCAGTAGAGTGAAACATTGTTACTGATACACTTTTAACTTTTTATGTTTCAATAGGTCACCTCTACCCCAGGGCACAAAACACACTGTCCAAGTGGGCAGCAACTTCAGCTACTGCATCAATTACAGTTTAAAAAGAAGGTAAAAATTGAGCCATAAGCTGCACTCAGATAATAAGGAGGTCTAGTTTGAGATGACAGTGGAACTTCTAAATCCATAGGTGAGCCCTCTCTTTAACTCTGACACCTGATCACCAGGGTTGAGCTGCTCAAGATTTCCCCTTGTCTGTTTCTCTCACTTGCACATTCTGTCTTTCTTTCTTACACACACACACACACACACGCAGACAAACACACAGGCTGGGACTCAAAGCGGGCAGATCGAATCACAAAGACTAGTTTATTTTTCCATCTGAGGGTTATTTTGTTGTCTGTCTGTGAGATGAAAGCCTTATATAAAAGGCACTGCTCCCGCTCTATCTGGTGTAAAAATCCATCCTATTGTTATGAAAGGGTCCCTCAGCACCGATAGACCACAGTGTCGTTGCTGACTGCTGTGAAGACTAGTGTGTGTGTGTGTGTGTGTGTGAGACGGCAGCTAGACCTTGAGGTGGAGAAATAAAATCGACAGAATACAATATTTCAACACTTTCCTCTGCGATATTATATCGACACTGTAAGAATGATAGTGATCATTTATTCTTTAATATTTTTTTTTTTTAGTTGGAAGATTCACCGATTTTGACGTTTTATCTTCCTTGTGGATATTACACCACATCTGTTGCACCACATCTGGAGCCTCAGAAGTTTGCATACAAACATAGGAGGGGCACAGATGATGTAGTGGTCTGTCTCCAGGACACATTACTATGACACCGGGAGACAAATGCTAACTACACCTGACTACTGCTAATTGACATCAGATGAGCTTTCAACACAGGCCAGTGGCATCAGAAGATCAGGAAACCTAAGCACCTCAACATCTCATCTTCCTATTTACAACTTTTTTTTTAGTAAACAACAGACTCTCGTTCAGTACCGTCATCAACACCGGAGCACCACAGGGCTGCGTATTAGGCCCATTTCTGTTCAGCCTTTACACAAGCAACTGCTAAAGCCCATCCTGACTCCCCACCAACTTCCAATGTATGGACAACACCGCCTTACTCGCACTCTTCACCATAGTAACTGACTATTTGCCTACAGTAACAACTCCACATGTGCCACTTCACCACCTGGTTTTACAGTAACTCCCTCTAGCTTAAAAGGATAGTTCGGACAAGGTGATGTGTACCATGGCCATTATAATATACTAATAGGCTTGGATACTGGTGTGTCCATGTCTTCCTGATTCAGTAAGAGCTCATAGCTTATTTTGTTATTCAAAAATGAGCCTTAGTGTAGTGTAATACTGCTGCAGCTTCAGAATGGTCTGTCTGAATGGTATATAAGGAATTGTACATCTAAAAAAATACTATATTATGTTGTAACTGGAGGATTTTTTGTTTTTCGCTCATGCAACCCTGTGTGCTTCTATTCATTTCTGTCTGTAGAGCTGCCAACCAGCAGCCAGATCTCAGAGCACTGGGACTTGCCAAGCTAAGACCATGCATTAGTAGCACTACTGATGATGAAGTCACATCACCTTGTGTCAATAAATCTGAACTATCCCTTTTAGGTGAACAACACACTCTCATCCACCACAGGCCTTTACACAAATGACTACTGAAGCCCATTCCCTAACACCACCTATTTCAGATTTGTAGACGACGCTGCCATCCTCGCTTTCTTCAACAACTCGCTCACTGAAGTAACTCACTCTCTGCCTCCCGCTGGTCCATATGCCACATGGTGTGAAAATAACTCCCTCTCGCTTAATTTTTCCAAACCCAAGGGAATGTGCATTATCCCCACCTCTCCACCACCAGGCACAGTGGAGCAGCCAAGAAGCTCACCTTCAGTCAAGACTATGGACGTTCAAAAGCGCTGCCAACAAAGACTCACAAAACTAAAACCTGTCCAACCTCTCCTCCTTCTCCCCCTACACCGCAGCACCATTTAACCAGTCCTCCATTATGCGGCCATCTGTTACTTCACCATGCCCACTGTCACAAACAAAAACAAACTTCTTACAATCACACACAGAGCTTCTGTGAAAATTGGGCTCCCCAGTCCCAAATTTACAGACCTCTTTTCTACATCCATTAGACATAAAGCACACACACAACCACAGGACCCTTAAGATCTGCTAATGCAGCACTTTGCACCTTTCTCCTCTGCACACAAATACAGGTCACTCAGGAGCATGAGGGCCCATTTCAGTAAAAGCTTTGTTCCCTTCATTGTACACACACTTAACAGCACTCTGTGACAATGAAGACGTTGTTGTTGGTGTGTTCCTGTGTTGTAGACTATTTTTGTTTTCTACCAGCAAAGATTTGTGCTACAGCTACACAGTGGTGTAGTGTATGTTATATGTTGCGTGTTGTCTTATTGTACTATTCGACAATAATCTATCCATCTTTTTTATCAGGATGGAATGACATGCTAATCTCATGATGCAATTCAATATGTGACATGAGGTTCATGATTCAATATAACAACACAATCTAATAAATAAGATTTCAATGACAAGAATATGTTACATAATATGTTTCTGTTTTGCTTTTTATGTTTGATAAAATCAAAGACGCTTAATATGAAAAAAAGATCTTGTCCCCCTTGACAATACGGATAGCAATCAATGTTTGGTCCAAATGTGGCCCTCATTTGCAGTTCTCTTATGGCCCACATTTGGCCTTGAATGACAGCATTTACTCAGGGTGAGTGTGGCTGCCTTAACTCAGCCACAGGTCAACCTAATATGGCCCAAACCCTAACCCTAATTGGGCCGGCTCATGACATTTGGGCCACATCTGGCCCACGCAACACTTGCCAATGCCATAACTGAGTAAGTGTAAGTGCCAAAAGTAGCCCAGATTAGGTCCAAATGTGTCTGCAGCTGCACATATTTATTTTCACCTAAGTGACCAGTGACCAGCCTGAAACACATCAACTGGCCACACATAGACCACTGTTTCAGCCTAAAACTATTTGATTTACACTGTAAAATAATAATAATGATAATAATAATGAAAAATTGTGCATGTGTGTTTGTGCAGCTGCATGTACATGTATATATATATATATACGTGTGTTTAATATACTAGTGAAAGAACCTGTCCAAAACCAGTGTGTCATCTCATGTCACTTCTTTGTGTCTATGAGAGAATGGTTATGGTTTTGTCTTTATGTATGTGTGTTTTTGTTAAACACTCTTCATCCCAGTTCTAATAATGAGGCCATGGCAGTGTAATCAGCCCTGGGTGTTGTGATTTGAATTGAATTGGTGAAAAAGCAGAAAAGGGATGAGCTGCAGTACCTGAACGCACATAGAGAGAGCATTTCATTTTCTGTGTGAAGGAGGAAGAGCCATCGGTGAGGCTGAGGAGGAAGAACAGGGGAGGGGGTGAAAATGAGGAGAGCGAGAAGGGGTAAAGAGGAGAAATCGGAGAGGGTGATGGGTCCTGAAAGAGATATATGAAGGGAGGGAGAAGTGAAGGATGACAGGGAGAGGTTAAAGAGAGGGAGGGGAGGGGAGAGACGAGGCGGGGCCATGCGGAGGGAGGATGGCGGAGATAATGCCAGGCTGAAAGCGAGCAAGAGAGATGGAGTGAGAAAGAGGAGATGAAATGAGCCAATAAAAATAAAAAGGTGAAAAGGCCGCTGTCACTCCGCAGCGATGATAAAAGAGGCAGATTGAAGATGTGTGTGTGTGTGTGTGTGTGTGTGTGTGTGTGCGCACTTGCATGTGAAGGGCAAGGTTAAAAGGGTGGAAGAACCGCTCAAAATTGTTATTTTGCTTCATCTTCAAGTAAATGGGAAATACTTGTCAGTAATGACCCAGGATAGTGCGTGTGTGTGTGTGTGTGTGTGCATGCGTGAGTGAGTGAGTGAGTGAGAGAGCGATGGGAAGTAATGGGAAATGCTTGTCGGTGATGGCTCTGCATTAGTGAGTGTTAGGTCCCCACGGAGTGAAACAGGAGCCTAAATGGCAAATTCACAGCGGGGAATTTTTAACCCTTCACTTGCCTGTCCACAGCCCAGGCTGTGCAGCTCATGGTTTCCCTTTCATGGAAATCCAGATGAAGCACCTTTTGATTGGCAAGTTAGAAAAATTACTCTTCAAGTTGAATGAGGCTTAAAGCAGCTGAGAAGTTAATATGAATGCGTGCTGCTTGTTAAATTGCCCACTGCAGTGGATTTTTTTTGAGACCCTGTTTTAAATTATTTTAAAATTTTTTCTTTTCCACTCTTTGTATTATTAACTTAAATTTTAATTGTTAGTGTTTAACAGATTTTAAAGTTATAGTACAGAACTCTATAAATAAACATTTGTTGTATGCAGTCTAATGGCAAAATGAGTTCACACAATGATGATTAAGCTTATCACCCACTGATGTAACTCCTGCATTTTGCAAAGCTGCTGTCTGTGGCTGGTGCACAGTTGACCTTTAGTGATAAGTTTTAGGTCAACCACACTTCACATTTTCTTTTGTAATTATTTAAATAAAATGATAGCACGGCTAATTATCTCATCTGACAATTTCATGACTCAGCATTTTATTTCCACTCTGCACAGGAATATTGAAAGGTTCTGAGCAGCTGTTCTTTTCAAGCAGCATTTAATTTACTGCTGCAACAGCTAAACAAATTACACAAAACTGGAAAGTTCCACACTCTGATAATTAATAATTTTTATGGTTTGCATTGTTTTATTTATTGTCCTATATTTTATAACAACATGAATTTGTGTCTCTTTAAATTTTCTGATTGCCAGTGTTTTGTTTTTTTTTAATATATATTCGTTGCTTGGCATACTTGTAAAAGAGGATATCTGCCCTCAATGTGTCTCTGTGTTTGAATAAAAACTGATTGAATGAATGAACAATGGTCAATAGTAAAATATTAAGCAAGTGTCAGGATTAATTTTACATCTCAAAACATTTTTTTTATTTAAAAAGGTTTAAATATTGGTGTTTAGGCATCAAACGATGTATTATATGTACTGAGGTTTATAAGTACTTTTAGTGATGCACATATGATGATGGGTGGGGCTAATTTCTTAAAAATGTGTTGATTCCATAATCCTGTGTGAATCCATTGGTGTTAAAACACAGTGGTTGTCAGTACTGCCATATTACTTCTAATCTACCTTCTGACCCCTTTTTTTAAATAAAGAAATTCACCAGTAGGCCACACTGGCACACAGACACATGGGGAGTAACCCCCAGTGCCAGCTGTGATGGTGAGAGTGTCCAGACACACCTGAAGAGACCATTATGCAGAGTGGAGCCAGTTTTAATTTTTTTTTTTTTAAACTTGCTTAGCATCACAAAGAATTGATTTTAAACTGCATGGTGTAATCTTAGCACCTAACAGCACATGGATGATGAAGAGTAGATGTCATTTTCAAACTGTCAACTGAGTTGACTAATTGATGCTGATTTACTGTAATTACTGTGGTGAGGTGTTAGGTCAGACATGGCTGGAGGAAACTTTGCAGGAGTGCAATCACCTGTCCATCCAGATGGAACAGCAGTGTGATGAAAGACAAAATTACATCACCCCAATTTTCCAATCAAACAATTTTCCTCTCTCTTGATAAATTTGGACAGCTCTTAGCATCACAGCTGGCAGGCCACTTGTCTTAAACTCTTGTCATTAGTGTATATACAACATTACTGATTAATCAAGCTGTGTATCTACAAATCCCTTCTCAGTGCCAATTCTAATTCATGTTGAGAACAGAAACTGTCTTCTATAAAATTTGATTTTTTGAAATAAATTACCATTACACTAGTAGAGCAAGATAACTCTGTTTTGTCCATTTATCTCATTAATACTAAACTGTGCAACATTTCAGTAGACATTCTTAGTAGCTCATACCGTGTTTCCCACACCTTTAGGTTTTCACGTGTAAACATCAGATTGTATTATTCTGTTACTGAATACATATTTCCAATCAAATATATAAAGAAACCCTAACAAGCATTGGCAGATAAATAGTTTCCAGCTCTTTTCAGGGAACCTTCTTGTGTCCTTACCACAACATTAAAATAAACAGAACAGGAGAGGCAGTAGTCCATTATGGTGAATACTGTCACCTCTGTGATTTGGTTGCAAGAAAGGCTCAAAGGCATGCGTGGTATAGATACAAGAGCTTTTTCCCAGAGCCATTCCCAAATAAATGACCACACAGAGATAAAGTTTGGCATTGATGTTTTACTAGAAAAAGAAACCAAACCAAATGGAAATAAAGAAAGAAAGAAAGAAAGAAACAGAGTGTAAAAGCCAGAGTGTCAGCAGTCAGCCGTTTGCTGTCTAGGTATGAAATTTGATGTGCTGGAGGTGGTGAAAAAATAAACAGAATATCATCATGTACACTCTAAACGTCTGGCGCGTCTGGTTTGGCGATAGCTGGAGGAGCATAGCTGTCTCTTCAACATGTATCCATTGTAGAAGTCCATCTATTTACTATATTTATAGATTTTTTGCTGACCTGCAGGTCTGAGAGGAATTGATTTGAAAACTTCTAATTTGCTCTTTTATCAGCCATTTTAGTTCTACTTCTACTTGAATACATTTAATGCAGGACAGACTTCTACAATAGTTACTGATGTAGCGGAGGATTTTGAAAACAGCTTGAACACTTTTTATTTTTTTTAATGTTCAAGGTAACAATGAAAAAGATATGCAATGTTCGGAACAAAGAGCCAGACTAAGAGAGATTGTCAGTTTGTGTCTAGAGTTCTTGTTTCATCTCTGTCTCTATTAGTTTGTATGTGTCAAGGCCAGAAATGAAGTCATTTTAGATGCACTTTGATTAAAAGGCCCTATGTCAAAGTGGGGCAGGACAGAAGATGAAAGCAGAGGGGAGGAGATGAGAAGAGAAGGTGAGAGGCGAGAATAGGAGGCAAACAAAGATGGAATAACAAGAGAAGAACTGAGAGGACATAGGAAAGAAAAAGAGGGAAGGGAAGAAAGAAAGACACACAATTCTCCATCTCTGGGAATAATATTAGTATGATTAAATCCCTATACAAGTGTCACTACCACCAGTGTTAACTTTTGTTATAATGAAGTCAGGCTTGAGTAAAACTGCCCCAGTAAATTTTTTTCCCTTCTTTCCAAATCTTTTTCAAATTTTAATACAATTAGATTAAATTTTCTTTTGGGGTCACCACCTATCCAGGAATTAAATAATAATCCAGACATGATAAAATACTGCATAAAATGGATTCAGACGCTTTTCTGGGATTGGTTGCTTTTGCCTAGCTTACTTGATCCAGTCGGGTTACTCATAAAGTGCAAACCCTGCTCATTTTGAACTCTAGACAGACCAAAGCAAATGCTCAAAGTAACTGATAGGATTTCAATTTGTAACTGACCCACATTTGCTCAGAAGACAAGTCACAGGCAGCACTGAGGCTTTAGCATACAAATACTACACTCTTGCGATGGCGGACAGCAGTGTTTCTCTTCATGTACAGAAATCAGAGTTGGTCACATCCCTCAGAGGCATCTGTCTGCCTAAAAGTACGTCCCTTGTCTACATGCTGTCTCAGGGGCTTTTTCCACTCCACCAAGAAAAACACCAGCGAGCAACAAAAAGCAGTGAAAAAAACAAATGTTGCGACAGACAAACAACCATAGGCAAAGAAAAGACATCAAAACCTCTCATGTGACAGTAGAGAAAGTGATCACTCTGAGCTGACCCTGTGTATGCAACAATGTGTGTGCGTGCGTTTAATTATGCGTGTGCCCATGTGAGTGCCAGATGGACATTCAGTGTTGAGTAGGACACACGAAGACTGTGGCATATTAATAGTCTCAAGTTATCAAAAACAGCCATATAACAGAATGTATGCCATGGCCTCCCACAATCAGTGATCAATGTTTTCTATAGCTCTCTATAGACGTATAGATATATATTCATTTGTATTATATATAATATGTAGATTTATAAAAAAGATTTTGTCTTAATTACAAGTAGTGGCATTTTCTTTTATATTCATTATTGCAATGAATTGTTATCTAAGATGGTTAAAAAAGAGAGGTGAGTTCTGTTTTGCTACGCAGTTATTTACAACAGTTTTTAAAAAGCAAGCTTTCTGATATGGTACTATTCTTTTCCCCGGCCACCGGAAAAGACTGAGGATCTCAAATGACACCCAAACTGCCCGTTAAATACACAACTTTCAAAGAAATTGTAAATTGGAGCGGAGTCAAGGCGGGTCAAGTCAAATGAAGTGCACACAGCATGGGGCAGTGGTTCTCAACCTTTTTGACTTGTGACCCTTCCAAACAAATGGTTGACTACTGAAGGCCAACATGCAAAGACTGATAAACTTTGATACCAAACGATGAGTTTTACTTTCCCCTGTCAGGCTATTTCCATTAATTATTTGAGGAGACCTGGAGGCTGCAATTATTCTTCTTTAGCACAAGAAAAAAAAACATTTATCTTATTAAACATATCATTTTAAACATGATAATATACTGTCTGAAATATGTTCCCTCATTTCAAATCATTTTGCAGCCCTCTGGAAGGCCCCGATGTTTAGGTTGAGAAGCACTTTTTGTCAGTAGTCGTTTGAGATCTGCCCATGTGATATTTTTTTTCATCAGTTATCACAGAATATACAGCTTAACCTCCAGTTTCCAACTTGGCAAAAAAATTAATCATCTATTTGCTATTTAGCATAACTACTGTCATGTTGATGTTGTTGATGAAGGATTTCATTAATTACTACTGTTTGTTCGTTTCTTTTTTTTTTTTTTTTTTTACAAACCCCTGTGTATTCTGTGGCTGTAATTAGCCATATGTGTGTTCGAGGTTATTTCTGTTCTATGTTGGCTGATTATCTCGCTGGTTTTGGGCGAGAAACCACTCTATATGCGTAGTAAGAAAGCATATTCATTCAGTTTGAACAGTCCATGGCAAAGTAGCAGGTTTGCACAGTCCAAAGTTTCAAGTTTACAGTTTTCTGGTCTTCTAAGGGTGATTTACCTGACACTCAGTCTTTGCAGGCAAGTCAAAATGATGATGATCGTGATGATGATAATGATGATGAAAAACCATGTTTGTCTTAGTAAGGCGTTGTCAGGGTGTGCAGCTCATCGGCCAATAACGTCCAATCCAGACAAAACGGAAATAAAGTTGTTTGGTTGTCATTTTATCATCAGCTGTTATCATCACCTTTATCACAATCATCATCATCATCATCACGGATTTTGTTGTCGTGTTCACAGTTCATAGTTCATTTCATGAACAGTAAGTCTGTGCTGGGTTTCTTGTCAGTTTGTCAATATGATAGTGGTATCCTCCCGGAAAATTAAAAATGGATGCTGTAAGGGTGACAGTCAAAGTTATCCGTTGTTTTTGTCCCTCCGTACACTCCGTAGGTGTATTTCACTTGTCTCTTGTAAAGTACGTCAATGGCATCAGGAAAGTGAGATGACGATGGTGCAGTGTGTGTGTGTGTGTGTGTGTGTTTGTGTATTCAAATGTGTGTGCGTGTAAAAATGTATGTGAGAGTGTCTGTATCTGAGTGTTTGTATGTATGTGTGTGTAACTGTGTGCATGTGTGTATGTGAATGTGTTTTTGTGTGTTTATGTATGTACATCATGTGCACAAGCTCATGTAGGCTAATATGCGGCTGTATGTAAGCGCATGTGTGTGTTTGTGTTTGTGTGTGTGTGTGTGTGTGTGTGTATGTGTGTGTTGGTTTAAGTCTGTATATTTGTGTGTTTCTAAGGCACAGCAGGTGTTTTTGGTTTTCAGGGCAGTCCAGAGGAGACCACTGCAAGGCCGGGGTGTCGAAGGGAGGCGTGGCCAGCGT
>OMKZ01045222.1:3826-26787 GCA_900302535.1 Neoniphon sammara | reverse complement strand
TAATCTATATTTTTAAGAATATTCCAAAGAACTTCAGTCCAATGTAATCTTTGTGCCAGGAGTTAAAAAAAACAAATGGCATAGTTGTAAATATTAAGGCCAGCATCTATTCAGCAGCAGGCAACAGGCAAGAGCAACTCAACAGGCCCAATCATGCAATCCACCAGTCACCCAGTTCACATTCTGGAAGGCCATAACACATTTTTCACACTACTGGCTGATAGGGGTGGAACAACAACCGAGGAATGTGATGAGGTTCAGTATCTAAGTGCTAAATCCCAGTCTCTGTTCAAAAACCTCCAGGAGGCGGGCTGGGTGAGCCAGGGGTCTGGGCCTGGTTTAGGGTCCTCTACCTCTAGGAAACACATTCACATTTCCAGTCAGGCCAGGACAAACGGTGTTACCTTGCAGCGCGTTCCCCAGCAGGGCGTCCAGCTCCGGGTTGAACTCGGCCTTCTCCTTCAGCATGTGGAAGAGCAGCTGGTTCTGGGTGGCGCTGGTGATCTCCGTCTGCTTCAGCCTGCCCTCCATCACCTTCACCTGGGACTCCTTCTGGGCTGCCTGCAGACCCTGATCAGACCAGACAGACCAGCAGACATCAGGCAGGGCTCACATCTCGCATAGCTTTCATCTGAAATTCCACACCTTGTCTAGACTTCAATTTTTTGGTTGGATTTGGATATTTTGGTCAGTTTTCAGGATGACATACACTGAAAGTCTTGACAAAAGGTCATATTATGCAGCTGAAGATTTTTTGTCACAATAACAAATATAATATGGAAAATGACAGTAATTTGTGATATTTGGCTATACAAATAAATTGACTTGACAGTCCGTACAAACATCAACTACATAAAACTACATAAATGAATAAAACGAGTCATACACCTGCTCCGATTTTACAAAAATGTTCCAAATTGCAAATAAAGTACTATGTTGTGTTTTTGGGTGGCAAGCCAGGCAGTATCAAGTGTTGATATGTGCCAAAGAATCACTTTGATTTTGCAACAATGCAACTATAATGCACAAAAGTAATATTAATAATAATATAATGATCTGTGTGGCATTTTCTTAATGAACACCATTAACTTGTATAATGTCATTCTCAGGACTTCACCTTGTTGATAGCCATAGACATGAAGTGATCCAGCAGGAAACGAGCTTCTGACAGGGTGCAGGAGCCAATCACAGCAGAGACGTCTACTGTGTCACCCTCCTCCTGGAAATGAACAGCATGAGGGATACATGAGGGCTCCTTTTCAGCAATACTGCTGAATGCCTTGCTCAACGGCATCACACAAGTAGTATTTAGGAGAGGAGAAAAGACTCATTCACTTCCTCTATCCAGTGCAGGTGTTCAAACGGTGTAATGGTAAACATGTCGTCCCCACCTGGGCGAATCAGCAACAAATCTACCACCTTATTTTGAGCTGTAATTTAAGTTCCTGCTTTAGCCAGTGAGTGTTATTCTGAAAGCTGTAATGTAGCAGTGAGATGTGTTCTGCCCAAATTAGATCAGCGATGCTTGCGATATTGTGACTTTAACAGGGATTAGTCAGAAAGTGATGCAGTGCCCCCCTTGGGCTGATCAGTGTAATTTTGAAAATGTAAGAACTCAGTGGTAAGATGAATCACCCCCTCCCCGCCCAAGTTTCGGCAAAATCCAAAAAATAATCAAATGTTATAATGTCCCCTTAGCGTAATTTGAAAAATGTCAGAAAGGCGCAACATGATAAAATATTCTCATAAAATTTGTGAAATTGCCGTCAGTGGAATGATGTGAATGAAGTACGGAGAGTTGTGGCGCTCCCTTTAGGCCAATCGGTAATTTTGAAAATGCTGTAAGGAAGTAATGACAAGCACCATTTACGGAAGTTTTGCGAAAATCCAATCGGTGGCATCCAAGATATGACAGACGAGGGCCGATCCAGGTCCCTCCTTTGATTTCATTGTGGGGGAAAACTGGCTCAAACCTTCAACATCCAACTTTAGCCATCAGTGCTCCGTCTCACCTTGGCTTCCTCCATCTGCATGATGTTGGCCTGACAGTCTGCGATGCTGTCGTTGATGTAGTCGATGTTGGCCGTCAGTGCATCTATTTCCTCATTGAGGGGAAGCAGCGCCTTCTCTGCCTCTGGCCCCTCCTTGGCCAGCCTGTCCCTCTTCCTGATGACCTTCTCCTTACGCTTGGTCAGCTCCTCCCGTTGCTATGAGGACAGACAGAACAGCACACGATTACACTTTGACCAGACTGTTTTGACTCAGCAGAGATGATAATCAGATGTTGCTCAAGAAGAAGACACTTCTACTTAGGCATTTGACGATATAGGCTTGCAAGTAAAATGCCAGAAAAAAATGAACCAAATGTGGAAAACACAATATGCACCACAGCTGTAGATGCTGTATTGGATAAATATAGTCATATGACCTTTAAGACTCCATATTCATCAAACAACAGTTGCAGACGGACTTTGCTTGTTGTTTTGCCCACATACAGTTAGACTCATTACAAAGCGGGAGCTGCCTGCAGTTAAGGGGGTTGAGGATGGGAAACAGATAATCCCTTTCCTTGATTTTATTTTTCTAGCTGGTCAACTAATTCCAACAGGCAAAACAACTGTCAGTAACATCTGCCTACAGTAACATCCATATAACCAAGTGTTGCCATAAGATTTTACCTTGAGGAGGCGGTTCATGTCGGCCTCCATGTTGGAGATGGTCATCCTCTGCATGATGACGTCAGAGACCCGCCGCTCTAGAGACTGCCATTTATTCCGGGCCACCCTGGTGGAGTACACACCTACTGAGCGTCTGTAGGAAGACCTGCATACACAGATGAAGACAGTGATGTGATTAATTGATTGACTGAATGCATTCAGGGTCTGGCTGAACTCATAAGCATGTTATAGAGCTGGTTACCTAGGTTTCCACGCTGGTTCTTAAGTCAAGATGATGCAGCAAAATGCAAAATAATTTTGTAGTTTAAATGAATGCAACCGTAGGATCATGAATACCTGCCAATTCAAATGGGCTTTGAACACCCATATACTATACTATTCATATTCAGACCAAAGAGAAATATGTACACAATAAATCAATTGCAAAAACACATTTCCATGACATTTTGGGAATCCAGCGGACTTTCCTATTCAGAATGACTTAGCATGAGTGAGCGAGTAAATGTTCAGTTCAATTTGACACACACTCACACACTTGTGGACACACACAAGCTCACCGAGTGCCATTGGGAGCAGCGTTGCCGGAGGAGTACATGCGTCCAGAGGGTGGTCGGTAGGAGGAGTCCTGAACTGGTTCAGGGATGTTGACCTTCCTGATGACCTTACCAGAGGTGGGCCTGACCTGCCGCCTCAGAGCAGTCACCTGGCACACACAGCAAACAGAAACCATGCACACACACACACACACACACACACACACACACACACATACACACAAAAAGTAAGAACAGGTTAACAGTGTGTATTGTGTAGTTCTGCATGCATTGTGTGTGAATATGTGTGTTAAAAAGGATGTGTCATTTTCTTTACAAATGGGTGTCTAAGCTGTATAAAACCAATATATATTTTACTTTTCAATATATGCTAACAACCATGATTTACATGATGTCTTCTTATTAGCATATAATGTATTAAAATCTAATGATGTAAAAAACAAATCAGTGAGCCCCATCTAGACCTTTCACATTTATCTACCTGCTCTGTCAACAGTCATAAAAACTGTGATTTTTTTAATGCTATTTTTAGCCATTTTATGCCAAGAGGCTATATCACAAATAAATGGAAAAATAGCGTAAGCCGGTTCAGATATTGAAATGTAACTTGTGTCAGAATCGTGCACATTTTACTCTTGCTATAGGTAAATGCCAGAAATTAGTGCTGCAATAAAAATAAATAAATATATGTTGAAAATCTGTTTGTAAGTATTCACCTCCTCAGTCTTTCTCCTCAGAATAAGTTCCTGCTGCCTCTTCTGAGCCTCCAGTAATTTCAGTTGGTGCTGAGGAAAGAAACAGCATTACATATATCAATGTAATGTAACAATATCAATTAAATCGAAAAGTTGAAACCTACGGCCTAGGTTGATTCAGATGAAATTTCAGCCAAAGGGAATTCAGGAGGGTGTAGGGGGCACCCCTGCCACTAACCTCTTGCTTGCGCTGGTCTTTCTTCAAGGTAGCAATCTCTCTGTTTCTGCGGGACTCGTTCATTCTGTTCTTCTCTTGCTGCTCCTTCATCTGCTTCATCAGACGAACCTGGACCAATCAGTCAGGACGTTCATATTCAGCATGCAATTTAATGATCATCTTAGAAGTAGTAAAACCGAATATGTTGTTGTGAAGGCTCGTACAAGACCAGTGAGATACAACTGCTAAGTGGAACATTCCCCTTTGTTTTAGCCACTGCTTACTGATTACTACCCTCAACTGGGTAGTCATTTCTGCTTAGTGGAGTAAAGTGACAGGAGAGATCCAAGAGAGAGACAGAGTGGAAAAGACATGCAAAGGGTACATGCCTTAGCCTGGTGATCCAATAGGGCGTCTCGCCTGATGTTTCTAATTAAACCCCTAACTTGCTTTTCAAACTGTCAAAGCTATTCCAGTCACAGTGGAAACCAGTCCATCCAAGCACATATGAATGCAGAAAAAGAGACTTATTGTCATAGCAATGAATACTGTCAAAACAGGTTACACAGTACATTACAGTCAGTAAGACCTTAAATTTCCCTGAGATGCCCTTATAATATTATTTCACATAAACCTTAGGAGGGCAACAAACCAACCGATACCTTTGTCTTCTTCATTTCCGTCACGTCCATCTGAAGCTTCTTTAGCTGTTTCTCGTACTGCGATTGGTTCTTGAGCAGGCGGGCATGCTCCTTCTGAGCTGCCTGGAGCTTATGAAGCTCCTTGTTCATGACACTCAGCTTCTTCTCATATTCAGCCTTGATCTTGCGAGCCTTGTCCTCGGAGCCGCTTTCCACTGAACCTTGAAATGTGCGACAAACACCACAGAGAAAGGATTGACGTCTTTCTTGAACGGACACAATGCAATAATGCTGTTAATGATTTTACACAGGACGGATCTAAATGGATTTTAAGGCAACTATGCATATAGAGGGACACAATTATTTTCATTTGGAAAACTGAACCACCGAGTTTCATTTGCAATGCACAGCATGCTGCAAGCATACATTTTCTTGCTTTGTGAAATTATATTCAAGAGTAGCATCTTGAGACAATTTTAACCTTAAAAAAGTTAATATTTTACATGTATGAAGAAGCTCAGAACTCCCCCAAGCTTTGAAAATCTGCATTAAAATGCAAATTAGACAATGTTTTGATCCATCAATGGTGCACTTTGATGGGCTTAAATGTACTAATGTACTGTCTGGCTTCAGGCCAATGGTGTTCACAAGTGGTCCTGAGAGCCTAAATCAGTTACACAGTAATTCACATTAATTCATATGTAGTCTGGTGGCCTTCAGCAGTAAGTTTCCATTGCTACAGAGCACTGAATAAGATCAAAAGTGATGAAAAAAGATGTCAAACCAAATATAAATTCTCCAAAATGTAAGTGGGACAAGTAAGTGCTGAAATAAATCCTGGCTTGGGATTTAATCAAACTGATCAAAGCCACAGCCTTCAAAATCCAAGCCAGAGATGCCATTTGGTGCATGTTTTTATCTTAATTGCCTTTCCCATTGAGTTCCCCCTCTGGCAAACACCATCCTGGTCTTACCCATGTTTTGGAGCACGCGGTCCCTCTCCAGCTGAGTGTCCCTGATCTTACACTGCAGCATCATCAGTTTCTGTTCGTACTGCTGCTTTAGCGTGTGCAGACGCCGCTGGCTGTTTTCCAGCTCGTCTATCAGCTTCTGCTTGATGGCGATCTCACAGGTGATGTTGGCCAGATCTGCCTGGTAGTTCTCTGGTGGATACAGAATGTTTGGATCTGTTAATTATCATTTATAGTGATGTCACATTAATGGATCTGCCTCCAATCTTTTCTGCCTCTCTTCACTATAAACTATTCAATGAAGCAAAAAATGTCTAAAAGTAGAAAAAGAAGAAAGAGAGAGAGACAGAGAGAAAGAGAGAGAGGACAGGAAAACACTCATCCCCATACCTTTTTCATCTGACTCAGAGTCAGACTCATCAGAGCTCTCCTCTACATCCATCTCCTCTTCCTCCTCCTCCTCCTCTTCTTCACCTTCCTCATGATCACTGCCCTCCTGGACCTCCTAGAAGATTAGATTACAAACGATCAGCTACCATATTTGAAGGTGTTTTGCGCATTCAGTGGAAGATGAAAGATCGAACCGACTGTCAATCATACCATCTCAGCGTCCTCATTGGCTCGCTCTGTCATTTCCTTTTCCGTCCCCTTGTCTTGCTCGTTGTCAGGGACCTCCTCTTTGATAGCACTGAAAGAGTCATAAGATTCAAAGACATCATCCACCAACCATCAATCATTGTACAATGAACACATGAATATTTCATAAAGAGAGCACATGACAATCTCAAAGTGAGAGCATGTGCATCTTCATAGGTACTGTAATATACAAATAAACATGAAGCACAGGCCTCATAATACATCCGGGGGTGCTGAATAAATTGTTTCATTCCTTTGGTTGTGGACAATTTATGTAAATAATGAACACCTAAAGGCACAGCACAATTGTTAGCAAAGGACTACACTGTCTTTTTTGGCAAATAAGCTCTTTGATGAATTCTGCGCAGCAATCAAATTGGTAGCATTTTTTTCCTGTGGTGTCTAGTTGATTGTGGGCTTGTTTGCATAAAAAGCCAGTGCATTCTTTCAACAAAGGAGGGATGCATCTCGTTAGAGTCTCAACAAAATCCGAAGCAAGCATGGTTGGAATATGCAGCACAAAATAATTGAATAAATAAATAAATAAACAAAAATCTGTGAACTAAATACATGACTCGGTTCTGTTGGATAAACATTTTATCCAATCCAAGAGGGTTAGCAAGGTCTTAAGTGGTGCTGTGCACCATATCATCTAGAACAGTGGTTCTCAATCCTGGTCCTGGTACCCAGGGTCCTGAGGACCAGGACCCTGGGTACTTCTGGTTTTCCATCCTACTGCCTGTTTAATCGCATTCAACTGGTATTTTAGGTGTAACTCAGTACCAGATTACATGGCTAAAATGAAAACCAGCAGTACTCAGGGTCCTGAGGACCAGGATTGAGAACCACTGATCTAGAAAATCTGGATAAAAGAAAAAGAAAAATTGACACAGAATAAAGACAAAGGGTATTTACCAAGATACGTTACTTAATACATTTTCTACAAAGCCAGATTAACACAGTCAGACATTATACTGAATGGAGATCACATTTTGTCTACACACTCTATTTTAAAGACAAATTCAAATCAACTCAGGCTTGGAAAGTTTCAAACCTTCCAGCTAGTATGATTAATCAATTTGGGACATTATGACCATGACACCATGAAGTAGGGCACTGAACATTAGCGATGAACATGTTCCATTCATTGCTAATCATTGCTTCTTTCCAGTTCCAGGTTATCTTAGATACTTCCTCAAAGGTCAGTGAGCATCTAATTTAGGCATTTAATAGAAAGCAGGGACATTATGTGAATGGGGGTGGTTGGTCATTGGGTGGGGTATGGAGAGGTTAAAGCTTAATGCAATGCATAGGAATGCAGTTTTATGTGGGGGAAATGCTACAGTAGCAGGTTTCACTCCAGGTGTGGCAACTACCTGTCAAACAAACAAAAAAACCCAAAATGGTGAATTAGAGGAAGCAAAGAATGAAAATGGCAACAGGAGGTTGGAAGCTCTAGATGGTGGAAGCTCTGACAAACCTGGCATCCTCAACCTCTTCCACCACCACCACCTCCCCTTCCTCCCTCTCTCTCTCTTCCAACAGCTGCTGGAGTCTTCAGGGAGGGGTGAAAGGTCAAACGAGAGAAGGAAGCAAGGGATGAAAGAAGGAAGAATGGAGGGAAGAATGATCAGAGGGAGAAATGCACTTTAAAACACTTAAAACCTCTCATTTGGTGGATACTTTTTCCAAGTGCTTTAAAGGAACAGTTAACTTGCAAGTTCTCGTCGAGCAGAACATGGACGCGCAAGGCCTGGGTGTGTGTTTTCCAGAATGCAACCATTTGGCTTTGGAAGACTTGGGTCATGCTGCATGAAGTGTACGTAGTATTTTTTTCATTTCTTCCCCTTTTTTGAACTCCAAAACGTGGTACCCATTGACTTCAGCTGCTTTAAAGAAGCCTGCTATGACAAAATTTTCATTTAACAAAAGTTATAAGGGAAATTTTGGGATGATCTGTTCCCCTTAACTCGGGCTGCTTTCAACCTGATCCCTGTGTTCCCATCATTTTCCATCATACTGATGAATTCTGACTCAGCATGATCTCAGCAAAAACTCAGCAACTGCTTCATGATAAAGCTACTTGCATCCTACTTGCCATGGTGCTTGGCTCTCTAAGGTCCATGAGGGCTCTACAGTCTTGTAAGACTAATGGATGCTCAAAAAGCAGCCCCAAAAGCACACAAAAGTATGCAAAGTCTTCACATATTGACACTAGAGCTATCTATTTACACACTAAAGTATATATACTTGAGGTATACAATGTATTTATTTTTCAGGTTATTCCTGACCTGACAACTTTCACAATTTATTTTGCACTACTTAACACAGCAGCATATGCAGACAGGGAGCTGCAGCTGGTCGGTGAAGAGTAAGACTCTGAATAGACGGTATATGAGTGAGCGGCCAGTATTTGCCAAATCTTTTCACTTGATATGTAGGCCACACAAGCTCTGCTCACCAACCATCCTCTCACAGAAAAAAGAATGGCATACTTGCAATGTTGCACACCGTCTGTTTGGCCCCTAAACTTGGAAGTACTAAAGCAACGGTCAAAATACCAACAAAACTGTATAAAAAAGGCAAGGCTTTCCATAATTATCATTTACTTTATATCAAGATGTCTCATTTCAGAGTGAGTAATCCATGTAATGAATGCCAGTCGTGTGTGAGGACACAATGTCTATACTGTAGATAGTTGTTATTGATTTGTACCACAATTTGTTGTAGAAAGGGTGAGAGAGGTTTTCCATGATGGTTTTGGTCTTGTCCCTCATCTTTTCTTTTCTTTTTTTTCTTTTCTTTTTTTACAATCGTGAAGCAACGGGCTATTTAACCAATTTTAACCTCCACTTGTTGACAGATTCAGCCTCTGTGTGTCTGCTCTGTGTTCTGTTGACCTTTTTCCGTCAGCAGTGACCTGACACTCGCCCAGAAAACGCAACGCACATCCTGGATTCTTTCACCCGCGATCGGAGCGAACACGGCCACAATAGGATAAAAAATGACAACCTATCAAGCTGACAGGCCCAGTAGTGTGCGGGGAGAGAGAGAGAGCAGCGATGGTCGAGCGAGCTAGACAATGAATGGAATGAGCGAGTGGCGTAGCGACCCAGAGAGCAGCGATGGTTGAGTCAGCTAGACAATGAATGGAGTGAGGGAAAGGAAGTATTGAGAACAAACATTTTTGAATCACTGCATCCACAAGAGGTTCTTCCTCATACAGTCATAACTGTGCACAAAAAGTTTAGGTTGATAGGCCCAGTAGTTTGCGAGTATAGCCGCGGACAGACACACAGACAGACACACAGACAAACGCATGATCTCCTGGTTTTTGGAGTGTCCTTTGGTGTTATAGGACTGTATCTGAGACCTGAGTATCCAGGCAAGCAAGACGTTGCTCTATCGTGAAAAAATTAATTCATGACATTTTGTTCATAACTAAACAGTATGATGGAAAAGGACTGGAAAACTGGGCTCATGTTTTAATTATCCTGCCAGTGTTAAATAGGAGCCCAAAATGGGACTAATTTAAAATCAGACATGATTTTGATGAGAGTTTTACCATGACCACAATTAGTGAATATGCTTTCATTATTATTCTGTTTTTTGTTTGTTTTTGAAGATGTCTGACCAGAGTAATCATTCCAGTGTGATACAGGAGTAGCTTCGAGGTTGATAGTTGATAGAAATTTTAGTAAAACATTCTTCAGCAATGTATCCCAGAGTTTCTCTACCATTGAATGCTGGGTCACATCAATACAAAGAGCTGCTAACCCTAACAGAGTTTCATTAATCAATGGAGTTTCAGTGGAGAACATTGACTGCTTGAAATACTGTATTGATGGTGACATTTAAAAATATTGAACATTGGGAAAAAACATTGTTTGTGAACAGCTTCAATATGAATAAAACTGGTATCGACCCTCAAAAATCCATACTGTCGAACCTGACATGGTACCTGAACTTTAAACATAAAGGACATTAGGCCACTTGGGCAGGCCATTAAATACGCTACTAAGTACCACATGTTATGTTGGAACCATGTTAAAAAGACTTGCAGGCACAGCATTATTTAGTAACATTCTTGTGGAAAAATACCTGTGGCTTTGAATGGCTCAGAACGTGTTATCATGAAAAAGTGTTGTCCAGGTTATCCAGTTTGTCCTGAACGGTGAGGGTTTACCTTTTCTTTTTCTTTTTCTCTTTCTTCTTCAGCTTCTCCAGGTCTTTCTTGGCGAGCTCGATGATGTCAGACGTCTCCTTCTCGGGGGCGAGGAGCGAGGTGGAGAAGGACCCGGATCCTCCGTAGAAGGACTGGCGGTTGGAGGCGCGAGACAGATTCTTCCTCAGGTTCTCATTCACAGCTTCGCTCTCCAAGAGTTTGGCTCTAAGAAGAAAACCATGGACACAAAGCAAGGAGTATACACATTATCCTACTGAATATCACAAAAATGCCCTCTGTGTTTCATTCCCTGGGCCTCATTTCCCAAAAACAGTGTTTTCAGATGGTAGATGGAATTAAATGTGCGATTATGTGTACCCTTACTGTTGCTCCAAGCCAATGCAATACTGCATGAGCCCCAATCACCTAGAAACAGCTAACACACCTCTTTATGTATGTTTCATAGTTTGTTCAGGCCTATTTAGGAGCCAAATGGGAGGGATTTGCCACATACAGCCATAGCCAAACACAAGTATCTTGAAGGCAAATACTATCTTGTTCAAAAGTGAACAATCTCCAATTAGAGATGGAGACCGTAGTCAATTATATACACGTAATCAAGTGAACAAAAGCTTATAAACTGCTTTAAAAGTAAATTAATTGAGAATCAGATCCTGTATAGTGGGGTAAAGAGGTGTCTAGACGGACAGAACAACAAGCAAACAAATTACAGCGTTCACACTGTGTCTACAGTATTTTTTTTACCTGAGGTCTTCGATCTCTTTGATGTAACCCTGGATCATGTTGCCAATTTCCTCACTGCCACCTTCACCTGGATGAGAAATGGAATGGATTTCAAAAGACTCATTTTACATGTCAAATCACTGGAAAAAAAAAAAAGATACAACAAGCTTTCCAAAATACACTAATCGCCCGCTCACCTGCCCTGGCCAGAGCCTGGTTGGCCTGGTCGCTGAGCAGCTGGGTGAGCCGGGCCCTCTGGGCGTCGATGGTCTCCTGCATGGCCTTCACCCTCACCCTCAGGTTGCTGTTCTCCGTCTGCAGCATGGAGTTCTCGTGGAACATGTCGCTGAAACTTTCAATGCCGTCTTCGCCCACCATGCGTTTGCCCTGCAGGAAGGAGAGGGGAACAAATCAACAAAATATCGTTTTTGGTGTCTTTGTCGCTGTCCCTCCCTTCACCTCACACCTCCTCTCCCTCCCACTTTAGACGTTATATTTCAGTCCTTAAAGCTACACCACCTTCATCTCTGACCCCACCGCTCACCGTCTTGTACTCCATCAGCTCCATCTGCAGTCGTGCTATCTCTGTCCTCAGGGCGCTGATCTGCTGGCTGGCTTTGTCCTGGTTCACCATCACCTTGTTCTTGATGTTCCTGGCCCGGTTGGCGTACTTCAGCGTGTTCAGCGTCTCCATGAAGTCGCGGTCCGACGGGCTGATGCACGCTATCATCACCGTTTGGCTTGGTGGGAGAAGGAGAGGGATACTGAGCCTTACAAATGTGATATGTGATTCACAGACACAGCTTTTCCACATGAATCCATGTCCAGTGAACAAAAAAGTGCAATTTGGAGGAAGAAATGAGGGGCTTTGTCTTAGCATTTGAACGACATTCAAAACCAAGCAAAAGAAGCAAATGATTTTTTTCAACATGCAACTTGATATGTAGGTAGCCAAGTGTAAGAAGACAAATTAAATAGTAATACTTTAACAGTTTTGAATTATCACTGCTTCTGAAATATTTTTGAAACTGCATACACATCCACTTCTTGCTTAACATTCTTATTAATTCAGCATGTGAACATACAGTATATGGTAATGCAGTGTTGCCAGAAATGAGTTATTCCCCCACTGATTTACACTTGCACTGCTAAGAAATAGTAACTTAAGACAGGCCTTAATTTCTAAGCACCAACACTAGCATGAAAATACTTTACTACAGAAACTGCGATCAGTTAACCGACAGGAACCTGATACTGACAACGTCTGAGGAACAAAAGATGAAACCAGCTGTCCACCGACCTGTTTCCTCCTAAAGAGTCCTGCAGGAGTCGGGTGAGTTTGGAATCTCTGTAAGGCACATGGGAGGACCGCTTGCACCGGTCGCCCAACGCACTGATTACATTCCCCAGAGCAAGCTACAGCACCGGAGAGAGAGGAAAAAAACAAAAACAAAGAGCAAAACAAAACAAAACAAAACAAAAAAAAAAACAAAGACAAATATATTTTAAATTAATACCATCAACTTTCTGAGTCTATCATAGTTGCAGTTGCAATACCTCAGTTCATTATTAGGCATTCTAAAACACCAAAATAAAAAGAACTGGTGAAGCAATTTGCATTTTACTATCTATTTCTTAATTTATCTGTTAATTGGTTGAATTATTTGATAATCTACAAATCCCCTTTTAATTTAATCTTTTTATCGATGGAATGATTCATGCATTTGCAAAGTGTTTTATTAATATCTTGCTTTATTGTCAAATTAAATAACAATTAATAAATTGCTCAATAACCATAAATGTGAAACTCCTCCATATTGGACATTGTGTGTGTATTGTGACATGATCATATTTTAATATAGTGTGGCAATGTAGTGAATTTTCCTTACAATAATAAAAAATGCACAGTCTAAATTTTATATTAACATTTTTCTTACTCAAAAGGATGTCACTCATAATGATCTGCAAGATGAAATGTTTGCTCTTGTTTGTCCTCTGTCTTAACAGTATTTTTTCTTGTTGGATAGTTTTTGAATTGTTTTCCCCTTGAGTGCAGAATGGACATTAATCCAGTCCAGCCACTAGATGGCAGCACAGCCCAACAAAATCAATGCTCCTGCACACTGCTAAGTGACTTCAGAGGAGGGAGAAGCTCACCAGTCCACAGTTGATGGAGATGCCCTCTTTGGCCCGATCACCAGTCGCTCCGGTTCTCTTCAGCCTCTCCGAACCGGCCAGGTCCACAAAGTGAAACTTGGCCGTCAGCGTCTCGAACTCGTCCATCTCAGAGTTGCCGTTAGAAACTCTGTTGTCAGTCTCATTTTCTTGCTGTGTGACATTCAGAGATAAAAGGCAACTGATACCACAAAAATATATATATCAGTGTGTCATCCTGACATTATCCTAAATATCACTGTTAGAAAAATTCTGTCATCTTTATCTAGTGAGGAATTTACTTCCAAGATGCCAAGATTTGAAAATTGAGACACCTATTCTTACAACTAACAATAAGGAATTAAATTGATATGGATGGATTGAGATTAAGAAATTTAAATATATATACATGACCACCTTTTTAAGTGGACAAATAGAGTTTAACCTTTCTGGCTTGCATAAATCTTAATGTATAACATCAAGAGTCAAACTGATGAACTCTATTAGAGTATTTACAAGAAATAAGGAAAATATTCACTTATTTTTGGTTATTCTGGAGACTGTTTGTCTTATGATGATCCACAACTGGAGGTCAAGGCTTAACCACCTTTTTATTTGCCGCTACACCACTGATAGCAGGCGAAGCAAGCTGTTGGCCGACAAAATCATTTCCACAGACTGAATCATCTGTATCACAGAAATGATCCTGAGTGTCGGGTTCAGCTTCAGCAGGTTGCTTCTGCAACATTTCTGTAATCATGTCGCTGCCATAATGACTCAAAAAGGGGAACTCCTGTACTGATCATATGCTAACCGGTGTATAGTAAACAAATAGGAGGTATTTAAAAGCTATTGCAGTTTGTACATTGTCGGAGGCACAGACGCGGACTTGGCACAGGTGGATGGTGAAGATGGCGTGAGATCGAGAGCTCTGGACGTTCATCTGGGTGCTGGCTGTGGTGCGAGACAGAGCACCCAGCTTCAGGCACTGCATCATCTGAAGAGCGAGCAAAGAGGAAACGTTACCAGCTAGCGGCTCCCTTTATGAACACACAGCCAGACTCTGGGAATTCATTTTGTTCCCACTGAGAGGAAAAAACAAAACACCTTCTGGCAAATCAATTTCAGTGCAACAATGAATAAATTATTAAAATGAACGAAACTGTGTTTGTATAGGACTTGTGGTAGAAAAGAGGTTCACACTCATGGAGTAAACAGTAAATTCTAAATAAAACAAACAAACAAACAAAAAAAATAATATGATATTCCATTACACAAAATATACCATTTTGTTGCTTTCTCTGATTGATATATCACAACACTGATTCAACCAATATCCAGTTCACAACAGCCATATTTATTGCTCCTCTGCTGTTGTATGCATTTTTCCCTATAAGACTCCGGAGACAGCTTGAATGGTTTTGATTTTGCATTCTGACGCCTGGCACAAACACACACACACACACACACACACACACACACACCCTACCTCCGCCTCGGAGGACACGGTCCGTGTCGTCACGCCCACTGTGTAGATTCCTCCGTTGGCGTCCTCGTGGATCTTGATATGAGATTTCTGCTTCATGTCTCGAGTGGAGTCAAAAAGATCTAAAACTTCCTCGTTGTACAGCTACAGAGACACAGCAGAAGAAAAATCACTATCACCCAGCTGCCAGATTTATATGAATAATGGTTTAAGTCATGAAAATCTGCAGTTTCCACAGATTTTTTTTTTTTTTTTGGATGAAATTTTAAGACTTTTTAATGCTGCCTGGAATTGAACAACAAGACCAAAATAAGAGCACAAAGCTGGCAAAAAACAACCTATTTGTGACTGAACAGAGCTAATTAGAGCTCTGAAACTATAAACAGATAGTTTGGGGAAAAGGAATAGTTAAGAAACATGAAGTCCAATTGTGTTTAGTGAAGCAGAGAGGATGCAGACTGTACTTAGTAAGCCTGATCTGTAATAATCTAAGACAGGACATGCAAAAGACAGAAGCCTGTCATTACATGGTGGAAAAATAAGAGCTCTAATAACTGTGTTGAGACATTTTATACTTTTAAGGCCTTTAATTTAGATCATTTATTTTAAGACTTTTTCAGACCTTTTAACAGCTGGTGACACCCTGATCAACATTTTTAACCAGGAGATCTGATGCCAACGACAGAGAACACCAACTGCAGGGGGTTTATGGGTCCAAACTGTGATGATTGGTCTTTCAGACTGACAGGCCACACAACTGTAGTAAGTCTTACACATTGGAGATAATAAATACTAATCAGGTTATGATTGTTATATATCTCAAAATTTGTTATTGAACTTTTTGAAGGAGAATTCTTCATTTGCGACGTTGAGAATTTAAGAACAAGCTTTATCTTTGAAGAAAACCGCTGTGGACTGTTTGAGGTACGTGTATCGACAGAATAAAACGGCATTCACGTCTGACAGCTCTGCCATCAAAGATTCTCATGACGGCTGTCTTCTAAAGTTGGCTGTCAAATGACATGAGCTGGCTTTTTGTACTGCAGTAAGCAGAAAGAGCCAGACGTAATTACAGGGATCTATTAAAAAAATATCACACACTTGCCTCCGGTATTAATTATAGAACATACATAATAATAGATTAGTTCTCACAACAACAAATATTTATATCGATATCTGAGCAGACAGTGTGTTGACCACACTATAAACAGTGTGTTGTCATATTTGTCATGGAGATCAAATTTATCTTCCTTACTTTTTTCATTCCAGAGTTGAGTAGGATCCCTAACGCAACCCAGCCTCTGTCTCTGAGGACACATACCTCACACCTACTGCCTGTTCTCATGTACCATGGGAAACAGCAGACAGCTATTTATTTTTCTGTAATTAACCGGGACTGGTTTTGATGGAACAGAAATTTGTGTGAAACAGCTAAAATACTTTTGATGACACTGAAATCTCAGTGATATTTGATGATCTGTCTCTGGTTAGTAAGACATGTCAGCCTTGGCTACCAAACACACAATCACTCTTACTGTCTTTAATGTACACTTTGTAAGCCTCTTATTCCAACAAGTAATCCCAAAACATGTGGACATTTTGAATAGCGGCCCAGATTAGGAGGATAAAGCTGAAGCTCCAGATATGCATTTTAAAACTGAAAAAGCCCCGTGTTAGTGCCGATAATCCAGCTCTCCTCATCTGAGGCAGCAACAGCCCATGACAGGCAATCTCACTGAGGAACAGGAAGTTTTCGTTACGTAGAAATCTCTGAATGGATGATAAATCATCCTCAGGTGCATCCTGAATCTCTATTATGATTTATTACTGATATATACAAAAATAATCAAATAAATAAATAAAAATGAAAAATGAATTTGGGAATTTCCATGAAGAATAAAATAAAATAAAATAAAATAAAATGAAATAAAATGAGTATGACAGAGAAAAACTAGGTAAACAAATCAAGTCCAGGGGCATTTTCATTAGGGTTATACCGATATATCGGTTTGCCAATATCTCAGCATCATATTGGCCTTTTATTAAATTTTGGATATCATCCACTGCTAATATGCTGGCGCTTCCTCCCTGACAATAGTTAGATAAAGAGTCTCCAAAGATGTTTCATCTTCTGCGCACTTTCTTTCCATTTCACTGATTGTTTAATTGTTCAGTGATTGTTTTGGTAAATTTATTCTTCATTTATAGTCAGTAATGTAGAGTTTCTTCCACCCCTGAATAGGTGTTAGGGTCACTCTACCTGTAACTTCATTAGCCTGGGTTTAAGTGGAGAGTTTTACTGTCCCATATTGGTTTTTAAGTTGATAAGAATAAGATTCTGGGGGAAATATTAGCTACCGACATGAAACGCGTCAAAGATAAAAGATACTTAAAATCCCCATGTCAGGTCAGGTTAATTTATACAGCCCTCCATCACAAGCAAGTCTCAAAGGACCTAAAAAAATACCCTGTCTATATCTAACTAATCATCAACTAATCACAGAACAAAATGATGTAATACAATAATCTATTTCATCCACCTCCACAGCTCCAGCTTTTCTCCGTGGATTTGAACGCTGTCACGTTGACAGGCCAGCACAACTGTCTGCTCATCTCATCCCCGTTAACCCTTCCAATCCCAGACGGTGACCCCCAGACACCTCCTAACCCACCGATGACAGCTGCCGCGGTTCAATTGTCAGTGGGGATATTTTCAAGTGATGGAGTAACAGTGTCACGGCTTGTTAAATGGGCAGTGTCAACAATATGAGCCTGACCCGTTAGTGCTCGGTAAAAGCCTGTGCTAAAGCTTGTAAGAGTAAACCAACGCTTTGAGGAGAGAGTGTACTGCTTATTTTATTTATTTAAGCCTTATCTTATTTCCTTGATTTGATGTATTACCTGTTACAATGTTGCTGATATTTGGACATAACATGGGGAGCGATCATTTATATGTGTAAACCAACAGGGATATCAGTTAGGGAGGGAAACACAGTTTAACTTCATGGGATGGGCGGGACTGTTATTATTCATACTACAGTCATCTTAAGCTATAATATTTATTTTATTTTTATTTTATTTTTTATCATTATTATTTTTTTTTTTTTCTCTACTGTCTTTTCTTGTTATGGTGTGTTTTCTGCCCTTCTACCTCTTAATTCTGTTGTGTTTGTTACACTGATGCTGCTGCTGTAACAAGTAAATTTCCCCGTTGTGGGATAAATAAAGTATAATCTAATCTAATCTAATCTTGTTAAAAAAATGATTTGCTGAAATTTTTATTTACGCCTATTTGTGTTGATAAATTCACCATTAAATGTAGTTTTTCCACAACTAAACTAATGGAACAAATAATAACATTTACAATGATGGCCTGGAAAGAGGCAAAACTTTGCCTGTGGCTACAAATCTGCAAATTTCTCTGAAAAATATGAGAATATAGCGTGTATACCACTGTTTGACTTAAGGTTGACCAATGTACGAGGTCATCTGTCTTGTACTCAGTGGTGCTGGGTGCTCACGCTGTGCCCATGAAGTGTTTAATTATAAAGCTGCACAGGTGGGAATACAAGTGTGGAGGTAGTGTGTTCGTACCTCGAGGAACTGGGCGTTGATCTTGAACTCGGGCACGGGGCGTCCCTGCTCCTGGGCGGCCTGGCGGCGCTCCTCGATGCCCTTGAAGAGGTGGTGGACGGCCCGGGGGATGATGCCCAGCTCCTCATCCCCGATGCTGACGTCAAAGCCCGTCCCCATGGTGTACGTCTTCCCTGAACCCGTCTGGATGGGGGGAGGGGGGAGAAAATGTCTTGAGAACACATGCACATGACACGACAAGCCTCAATTATTCTCACACTGTCAGACATCATCAATCTGTCACGTTCAGTGTATTCCAGGAGCCATTTTGTGATTGATATCATTTTTTGCTGTATCCACTTTCCCTGAAGCTGAAGCTTGTCTACTTCGACTTCAGCTGGGGTTTGCTTACATTTCCCAGCATGCCTTTTGACAGCCTCCAGAGAATGGGAGTAAACTTATTCTGCTGTGGAGAGCAATCTCTTCCAGTCAAGAAAAGGTGGAGGTCGCACCCCAATCTCATGGATTGAGACCACTGCATTGTGGTCTACACTGTGGTCGACTAAGGCTTCTGTCAATAGAGAAACACATATATCTTCCCTTTCTACGATGGATTTCTCATGTTGGATTTTTCCGTTAAATTATAAATATAGTCGTCACTGGCTCAGAGTTACATCTAACCCACACATTTTTGGATCACAGGTAAACTAATCTAAATGCCAATTTTGTATTTTAGTCTGTAATGATGATAGCAAGGTCATGTTTTAAACATTTAAACAAGTTGATACTGTAAAATGGTAAAAGTGAATGACTCTGTCCACTACAAGTACTTGGATCTGGGTTTCCACTGTTGCCATGATGCAAAAATTAATAACTTCTGCATGACTTTCTTGGACTAACTCGTCGTGCCTCTATGACCTAAACATGTTATTTCTTCTTGGCTGGTTAATGAGTGAGTGTTTTCAGCTCGGACAAGTTCTCTCAGTTGGGCTTGCTGTGTAGAAGAGACCATAAAGCACATAAAACAAGATGAGCACCACCAACTAACAAAATAAATGCGTTGAAAAAGTTGTAAAATATATCCTGGTGTCTTCCTGTAAGGTGAGCCAGTAGTAAACTCCCCTGATATCGCCTGACTTCCCAAAAGAAGTTTGTCAAGTTCTCTGACTTCCCCTGTCTAGAATACGCCTCTCAAAATCCCACGATATTCCGGATATTCCATGACCAGTTGGAACCTGCTGGATGACTTCTTTTCAATGGATGAAGGGTCAGAAAAGGAAGATGAGGAGCAATAGGAGGAGAAACAGTTAGAAACATTAGCGGAGGAACAAGAGAAAGTAGGAATTACCATTTACCAGTTTTGAGGCCAATACCCATATCTGATGACTTTCTACCCATAACGTCCAATACTGATATCATAAGATTATTTATTTACTTATTTATTTATTTATTTTTTAATGAAGCAAAAGACTGTTCTGTTGGACAGCTGTATTAAATGATGCACTCTAGAAAAAATGTCAAAAATACAAATGACAAAAATAAATAAAAGGGATGATATTGGACTGACACGATGTTGCCTTTTAAAGGTAGATATCAACCAATATCAACAGTCTGCCGATAAATTGGTCCATCCCTTAGAGAAACGGGTCAGAGAGCTGAGGAGAATTATTCAACACAAGATAAAGAATATGCAAAAGATGTGACAGAGGGAGAAGCAAGCACAGGCACAGGCGTAGTTACAATGAGGACAGATAGAAAGAAAGAACAATGACAGGCATCAGAAGAGGAAGATTTAAAGGCACAAACTGAGCGAGGAGGATGGTGGAGTGTTTGGGACCCAGAGCCACATATTCCTCTGCTGGTAACAGGGAACCAAATAAAGGAGCTGGACAACTCAATGTCCATTTAAGAAGAAGATTTATGCTCCACCATATCCCTCCACATCATTACTGTCAGCAGCATCTACAGCCCAAGTGGGCAGAATTCCCGTGATGGATTTGGACGGGTCAGTCTAAATCTAGATTAGTCCTCGTAAAGCCACACGGCAAAGAGATCTGATCGAGGCCACGCAATACTAGGCCACACCGCGCTGAACGCTATAAGTGCACGCTGTATGAACGAACCCCCAGAAGTAGGCCAGCAGTGACAGAAGCAGTTACTGGGGAAATATGGGTTAACACGAGCACACATTAAAAATGTAGAGCTATCCAGGAGGTGTGTGCACTTCACAGCACCACTTAAAGACCCCCAACATAAAAGCCTTTTTTTTTTTTCCCTTCACACACTTTGAATCCTAACCGTCCCCACAAGTGCCAAGCAGCGGGAGCTCTGTCGTCAAGGCAACCCAAGCGGCGGGGGAGATAGGAGGCCCAAACTTGCATGTCATGCATGTGGTAGACTTGGTGATGAAAAGGGAGAGGGGAGAGGAAGGAGGGGGGGAGAAGGTATTAGAGAGAACGTGGAGTGTCATTGGTTGAAAAACACAATAATTAAGCTTGGTAACTCTTGCAACTGCAGGACCGCCACTTCTAATGCCACGAGAAAATCTTTAAAGTGTTCTTTAAGTCGAAGCTCAAAATTGCAGTACTAATAAGGACAAATCTGCAATTTCTCTGGACCCCATAAGAGCTTTGTAGGATTATGAGGCCCATGCTTCCCTCGTGATCTGACATATTGCTTTACCATGCAAAGATACAGCGTCTTGCAGTAGACACAGGAACTAACAGGGAATATTGTCCCTTTTCTACCAAAAAGTTCCTGGGTTTTATTCTTGGAAAAGGATTCCAGGGGCACAGCGAGTACACTAAGTACCTTGTGTTGCCACATTTCCCCAAGAACGGTGAACTTAATGCAAACAGGGGTTCAGAATAAGCAACAGAAGTCTCCTCTTTTCTCTGTATACCCACATGTCAACACTCTCCACTCCTCAGCCCAACCCCCGCACACGTTTCCCTAGATCCTGCCACCTGTAAAGAACAGTCAACACTGAACAGAGCGTGCCAGGACTTCGGTAATAAAGACTCACCTGTCCATATGCAAAGACGGTGGCGTTGTAGCCCTCGAAGCAGCCCTCGATAAGCTTCTCGGTGCAATTAGCATAGATGGTGTCCTGCTGGGAGTCCATGTCGAACACGTAGTCGTAGGTAAAGGCCTTGTCTTTCCCCAGGATCACCTGGGGCTCCCCGGGCATCACGTACGTACAGATGTGGCATCCCTCGATCTTCTCCCTGGCCAGCTGAGGACGAATCCTGCAACAAACACACAAAAGACATGATGAAATTTCATTGCCTTTTATTTACCAAAACAACACTGAAAAATCAAGAAGAAAAATAAATGTTAAAAAAGAATTCAAGGGAAAAGATGATTTTCATAACAGAAAGTCCTGCAGGTAAGTAATTCTGGGATTAAAAAAAAGAACAGCAGTGGGTGAGGTCCTTCTGATGACACCTTCAGTGAGAATCTGCATAAGATCATTTTCATTGCATCTCATTACAGCCTCAGATCGTATTGTGCTGATATTCATCCTAGCTAACTGCTACACAATTTTAAGCTCCACAGGTGCACAATTTTGGACAGCCACCTGTGGATTTTATAACTGCTCCTCAATTAAAGAGAGAAAATACACCAACAACAGAAAACAGCAAAGAACAATGCAGTGACTCGCCAAAACTCTACCTTTATATTTTGCACTTGAGGCATTTGGCTGGCAGTCTAATGCAGAGCCATTCACAGCGAGGGAGCAGTTAGGGCACTCAATGTCTTGCTCAAGGACACGCTGACAAGAGGCATAGCTGCTGACGGCCACCATGGCTGTTGTAAGCAGCCAAGTTATACCACAGTCCTTCTTACCACTTTGACGCTCACCCTGCTGGTGATGTCATTAATACATTGATCTTCTGACCGTTTGACCCAAGCCTTCATTTTGGGCAATACATTTAAAAGTTTGCCCAGTCATGCTGTTTCCATTCAAGGCACATTTAAAAAATGACCTGTTGTTACTGAGAGCATTATAAATGCTTTTCTCTCTTCTTGCCTTGACTACTGCGGTGCCAAAGTTTGACTGGATGCTCCATGCAAAAAATATCCATGTACCAGTACAAACCACACAACTGCAATTTTAGTGTGTTTTTTTTTCTTAAGCTTCATGACCCCTGAGCTCCTAGTAAAAACTCAACATACAATTTCAAAAGTACACAGGTGGCAATGAGAAATTAGTTTCTTCATCTGATACAGTTTTGGTTTTTGAAAATGCATGATTTTTGTCGCTGTGGCCTGTCTCTGTGACCCAATACTTTGGCCCAGAAAACCTGCCAGCTGGGTTAATATGTACTGCATTAGAGTGTGTGTGTGTGTGTGTGTGTGTGTGTGTGTGTGCGTGCGCCTGTATGCCTGAAAAGGCTCAAATGCTGAATGTTAATAATGCCTTCTTGGATGCTGACCAACTGGC
>OMKZ01045199.1:8995-23461 GCA_900302535.1 Neoniphon sammara | reverse complement strand
GGTGGGCTACCAAAATGCCCATCTTCCACATATTCAAACCTAAAATCTTATTTTTTTATGAGGAAAAGTGAAAAAAAAAAATAATCACGTGAGTCAGGTAAAAAGTCCACCTGTTTCCAATTTTCCAGTTTCAGTTACAGAATAAGATAGATCTCCCACTAGTATGAAGATATTGGTACTTGATTCAAGAAAATTTTGTAGACAAATTGTTTTGCATTGGGCAAAAATTGAATCATGACGCCCTGTTGGCGGATGTTTCCTGACTCGTCTCACAGAAAATAAAATTTTAAGATTTGATAGAAGATTTAATGACGTGTTCAGATGGATATCAGATGTATATGCTGCCTGTTGGGTTTCATTGAAAGCTTCTTCAACAAGCCACAGCATCTTTCAGTCAGAGACAGCAGCTGAAATGATTCCATCACCTCTGATATGAAGCTGCTTCTGTTTAATTCCTCAGTGCCATTTCTCATGAAGGATAAGGCAGTCACCAAAAGGATATTACTTTTCACAAAATATGTGCTCAACAAGCTCCTTTCAGAAAATAATTCACTTGATTGGATATTTCTAAAATAAAGATGAACCAGACTGCAAAAGTCGCACCAGTTTATCAGTCAGGGACTGATAAGCTGTTACCTGAAAATAGCTGATTTTATTTTGGTGCTATTCATCATTATGTAAGAGCAGATGTTGCTCTTTTCAGGTATAAGGAAGTAAACTTGATTTGCTTATCTCTATGGGAAGCTCTTTCCACTGTGAGTCTGTGATGTGACTTTGTGGCTGCAGCTGAGAGCTCAGCGCTGCAGAGCATCACGTTAACTGTGTGTCAAAACAGGGCAGAGCGCTTGGAGCAAGGATGAAATGAAGTGTCTGCCATGGCATTTGATTCATTTATCTGATCGATCAGGGAGCCATGCAGGTTGTAGTGAAGCGTGCGGCTGAGGGACGGTTAAGGACTCCCGGCTGCTGAGGGGGACACAGACTGGCTGGAACAGGAGTCAAACCTGTGACCTTTCAGCTATGAGACAGTGCCTGTAGCCGACTGGTCATTCACCAATTCTGCTGCTCATAGAAGTGTGTGTGTGTGTGTGTGTGTGTGTGTGCATATCATGCGGTTACCAGGACATGCGCTGCAAACCAGAAAACATTTTCAGAGTTAATAGATGTAAAGTAAATAAAAACCACTGAAATAATTGTGAAATCGACCTTCATATAGTCGGCCAAAGCTGTCACCTCCTTTGTTTTGTGACATCAGGACTTGTATATTTTTAGTTCAGAAGTTTCCAAAACCATTTTATCATGAAGTTTTACTGTGCACATTGTGAAAGGTTGCTGCTTTTCTGGGCTGATGTTGAACCTGCACATCATGTAAACCTGAGAGTTTGGACTCAGCCTGCTGCTGCGTGCTGCCGCCCATCAAAAGCACCCAGGCTCGTTGTCATGTTTCCTCCTGCCGGGCAAGTTTCTCCAGAACTGATACGATTACAACGTGTTTATTTTGCGAACTTGACTGGAGAGCTGTTTGTCGACCCGTGAAGCTCATACGGCTCAAACCTATTAAAAGTGTCAGAGTAACTGATGGGTGTGGACTGATAGAAAACACTGTCATTATGTGGATTTGTACCCCCTCAGAGTTAAATTGACAAATGCTCACCGGGAAGTTCACACCCACAGGGTGAACCAAAGAAAACTTCAGCTGAGCCAGGAAGAGCAGGGCTGGTATTTACCTGTCAGAGAAGCTGCAAGGAGGCTGTGTTTCTCCTGTCGGTCCATTTGCAAGCAAGTGGTTTAGTCTCCTCTTCAGTGCTCAAATCTTGTTTTTCTTCAATCAAAGTCAAAAATCTGCCAGTGGGATGAGATAATCCCACTTGTTTCCAATGCTGATCAACTTGTTTCCAGAATTGTCTTGAATCAAGTGTCATTTTCTTGATCCTAGTGGGCTGATCTGCCTTATTCTGCCTTGTTTCAACAGATTTATACTTGTTCCCAGAAAAATTCCTCAAACGAGGGAAAGAGAATTGGAAACAAGTGGGATTATCTCATCCCACTGGCAGATTTTTGACCTTGATTGAAGAAAAACAAGATCTGAACACCTAATATGAGGCTAAATAACTTGTTAAGATTTAGATGGTTTTCTTGCACAGCAAAATCTTGGCCACAGGATTTTGTAGGTGATCCGAAATTGCAACCACTGGTGATCATCTTTGCCTTTGTAAATTTAGCTTTTTCTATGCTGTGTTCAAGTGCCGGTGGGAAAGTCCAACATCGGGGACTTCCATGTCAGCTGCTAAACTGCAACAGTTCTCCAAACACGGAAGATAAACAAACATGAAGCGTTAGGGGGGAGGCTGCAGATTTGAAACTTCTCAGCGCTGACGGAGCTTTAATTTTCGCCCCGCCGTTGCTGCTTTCGAGTTGGTGCTCCTCTCTCCTGCTGATGCGGAGCAGGCCCTGCACCTCGGCGCCTCCCCTGCCAGTTGGCTGCATTATCGGGGTGAGCGGCTGCCAGCGGGACGTGGCATGGCGACAAGCTCGGAGAACAATTTCCTCAGAGAGAGAGGCCCGAGAGCGAGGCTGGAAACGATCAGCGGTGCCACCTGCTTCGCCCACGTGCGTCCGTCCGCTCGCCGAAACATCTGCTGTCCGCATCAACAAGCTGAAATCGCTCGCGCACATCACTCAGGGCTGTTTGGAGCTCTGCCCTGTTATTCTGAATCTGTGTGTGTGTGTGTGTGTGTGTGTGTGTGTGTTTACATCTATCTTATTATGTGCCGCTGTTTGTCCGTTATCCCTGTTTTCCTGACTGTGTTTGTGTGTGTAAGTCCATGTTTCTGTGTGTATTTGTATGGCATAAGTGTGTGTGAGTTTGTCTTTTTTCTGAAACACTGTGTGTGTGTGTGTGTTTTGTGTTTATTTCAGCCCTTTTTCATGTCTGTGTGTATCTCTGTTTTCTTAACTGTGTCTTATCTCTCTCTCTCTCTCTCTCTCTCTCTCTCTCTCTCTCTCGTGTGTGTAGTCTTACTTTCATGTGTGTATGCTCTTGTGTTTCTGAGTCTTTCTGCATGTTTTTCTGCATGCACATCTGTGATATTCCAACTTCATGTTTGCATGCTTTGACATGCTGATTCACACAAGTATGTGCATGTGCATATGTGTGTGTGTGTGTGTGTGTGTGTGTGTGTGACATGACGGGGTTGTGTTGAATCAGTTCCCTCAGTATAAGGTCAGAGTTTTTGTGTCAGCCAGCGTGCGGCCTGAATGCAGATTGAAAGGCCCATTAGGATTCAGAGTGTGTGTGTGATCCGTCCACAAGCTCTATATGACTCCACTGCTGAAGCTGCTGTGTGCACGACTCCGGCCTGCTGCTTTAGAACGTAACGGCAACTATATAAACTGTCACGGAACAAGGTGCCATCTCTTCTCATCTCTCTTTTTCTCTCTCTAGCTGTCTCTGAGTCATTTGTTTCTCTCTGTCTGTCTTGCTGACCTTGACTACATGTTGATACGATGCTAGAAACCTGCATACATATTAGAGTCTGCAGTCGTCTTGTATTTGACGAGAAAGCAAGACCTGAGTATCCCTTATTATCATTTTAAAACAGTTTGCAAAGTTGTTTAAATATAAGTTAATAGTGCCAATACAACAGAATGGGTATTGCATTGCCAAAAATCTCCATCTTAATAAGTCATTTAGTCTCATCTTCAGTGTTCAAATCTTGTTTTTCGACAAAAAGGTAAAAAATATGCCAGTGGGATGAGATAATCCCACTTGTTTCCAATACAGTTTTTCAGGAATTTTTCTGGGAACAAGTATAAATCTGTTGAAACAAGGCAGAATAAGGCAGATCAGCCCACTAGGATCAAGAAAATGACACTTGATTCAAGAAAATTCTGGAAACAAGTTTTTTAGCATTGGAAACAAGTGGGATTATCTCACCCCACTGGCAGATTTTTGACCTTGTTGGAAGAAAAACAAGATTTCAACACCGAAAATGAGAGCAAATTACCTGTTAAAATGCAGATTTTTTGCAGTGTAGTAGGATGGGGTGTCTGTCAAGAAATATATATCAGCCACAATCTTGTTTTATTAAAAAGCTGACACATTTTGACATTTTTAGCTGTTTTAGTCTGGACTTTTATCGTGGCTTGAAGTCAGAAAGTGAACACCGTGTGCTTGTTTGAACTGACACTGAACCTCACCGTCATGCAACCCTAAAAGGTCGGACTCGGCCTCCTCCTGCACCTCCCCGCTCATGAAATGCATCATGGAATGTCCTCACATTGTTTGTTGATTTGCAAAACGCCCTGCAGCAACGAGAGATTTAAAGTTTGTTGACGTTGCGGACGGGACCCGTCCCTGCAGTACAGCCGAGTGCACATCTTTGCAGCGCATCCCGTCTGTCTCCGAGTTCATCTTGTCACACAGTTCATCTTATAGGAAACCTCCCATCTCCTCATTCTCATCTCAGACAATGAGGCTGGTCATCTGTGACAAATGAATTCCCTCGCAAACTGTCGGTTAACTATCCTCCTCTGCAGCAGATTCATTGTACAGCGGCCACTCCCTCAGCAGTCCCCTTCATCAAAGTCACCACATCCATTAATATTTACATTTTAAAGGGATAGTTCACCCGTTTTGAAAAACTTGACATTGTTTCACTTACCCCCTAGCTGTTATGGAGGGCAGTGGTGGTGCCGTCTTCCTCTCATCGTTACCGGGTACTGGAAACTAGCTGGATGCTCCAGATGCTAACCGTTAGCCGCCTGCCATTGAGTTTGAACTTCCCCCCAGCTAACATTCTGAAAAATAACTGCCTTAATCCACTCCAGTTGATAAATAAACAAAGTTTGGGGTTCATGATGTGTGTCAGAATTTTTGTCATCCAACTTTTCTTATCTGTTGACTTTTATTAAAAAAATCAACAAAAATCAACAGTAGAAGTATTTCCTTGTGTTGCAGCTCTCTGCGCTGGTTGCTAGCTAACATGCTACATCCCCCCAGCTAATATTCTTAAAAATAACCAACCAGCACAGAGAGCTAGCTTTTTTTACACCATTTAGGATTACAAAAATTCTGACACACATAATCAAACCCAAACTTTGTTTATTTATCAACTGGAGGGGATTAAGGCAGTTATTTTTTAGAATGTTAGCCAGACTAACGGTTAGCATTTGGAGCATCCAGCTAGTTTCCGGTATCCGGTAACTAGCTGGATGCTCCAGCACTTTACATCACTTACATGTACATTTGAGGCATTTCAGCCGTCTCTTTGATCCAGAGCAGCTTAGAGTAAGTGTGTGCAGGTCGCAGTGCAGCAGCTCGACAGGGTACGAGGCTGTTGATGGACACACAACAGCCGCAGCATCTGCACGAAAGTCACCTGCAGAAAAACAGAACATCCATCTCCATTCTGCAGGCTCTTATCACCAGCCTCGACTTCTGGCTGCCAACTTGACAGCTGTGTTGTATCTACAAGCCCGATGCGTGGCAGTGTGTGGTCCAACATCTAAGCTGTTGAGTAATAACACAGAGATTACCTGCCTTGTGTTTGGTGAGGTAATGCATGTGGAGGCTCGCTAGAAAGACACACACTGATTGCCTGCCCCGCCCATCTCAGCTGCCTCTCACTTACAATTTGATTTATTTGGGAAAGTTAAAGGAACATTCTGTGACATTTTCAAATAAAAACATTTTTTTTTGCTACTGCATATTGCTGATAGATATAACAAAACAATGATTCAACCTACATCCAGTTCATAAAAGCTTTTCTATTTGCTGTTAAATACTAAGGCCCAGATTTGCTAAATCCACAAAAACATTTTCAGTGTTCAAAGTCAGCAAGACTGGCGCAAGACAATCCTGTTGACCAATCAGGAGTTATCTCAATGATTGTGCACACACTAAAAGACACATAAAGAAAGGAGAATCTCAAACTCCATCACTAGAAAATCCAAGCCCCGCCCATACTGTTTGATTGGCAGGTGATCTGTGGGAAGTGCAGTACAGAAACAACACAGCGATGAGAGCTTAGCAACAAAGATGGAGAAAAAAAAAACACTGGGATTACCACTTTAAAACACTTTCAGCATGACAGAGGCATCATATTAAGTCAGAAACACATTTCCATTAGAGTCCTAATGATGGCAAGGCAGACTGACAATGCAAATGCTCAGCCACAAAATCTCAAGTTCATCCACCGGACATTAGATTGCACTCCAAGCCCTTTCCAACATATGCACACTCACCTCCTCTGCTCCTGTTTCCATCCTTATGAACAGCTGAGTGTCAATCTCAATTTCTGTGGGTTGGCTTCGCTCGGAGTTCAGGCGGTTCAGATCTGGTGTATGGCTCTAATCTTCTTCGCCTGACAGGTGTCACTCAGCTTCTCCATGTGGCTCGCTCGCTCTGCAGCAGCTATGAGATTTCTCTGTAGCGGCGCAAAAGCAGGAGTGGTGAACTTTGTGAGTTTTTTTGAAGTAATTAAATTAAAAGATGAGGTACTGCAAAAGAATATGAGCACTCGATCGAGAAGGTTTAACGGCTGCAAAATGTACAATGTAATGAAAGAAAGCACTGCATCTTGTTATGAGTGTATGAGTGTCCTGATTCACTGTGGCCAACGCCGTCAACAATCCACGAGGACATTCTGTCTCTCTCTCTCTTGATATTTACATATTTCTGTTCAATTTCGAAACTTTATCACTCCTAATGGGAAAACTGGCCTGCAGTAAGGCATACAGCACAGCACACAAGCCCAATAAATAATGAGATGAAATGGAGAGGCATACAGGACAGCTCTATTTTTACTATAGTTCATGCCAAATTTTATTATTCATTCATTTTTATTTAAGACAGTGGGAAAAGAGCAAGGCAAACAGAGTCAGGGAGAGGGAAAGCCAAATCTCTCTATTTAAACATTTCATTACAAATTGTTTATTTTCACTGGGCTTACCCTGTGTACTGTAAATAGGTTTTGATTTAAGTTCATAAAGAATACAGCTACTCTGGGATAAACAGCGGTATCAGTTCCTTACAGCTAAGTTCAGCCTTTACAGCATTTAGTTGATGCTCTTATGCGGCATTACTTGCAGGAGTTCAGTGTCTTGCTAAAGGGCACACTGACAAAACACATGGCTGTTATGGGGACTGAACAGTTGCAAGATGGTCTCTAACTGCTAGGGCACGATGAATAAAGTTTGTGGTTAACTCATTTTGTACTTCAATGCATTAAAAGCTGTACTCTGAAAAGAAATATGAATAATGATAAATAATGGTATTTTTTAGGATATATGACACCTTTGTAGACTGGGTATCTTATTTTAGCAACACTGAATGATAAATGAATGAACTTCAGATATTGATATTTCCTAAAGGGATGGCAAGCAATTTGGAACTGAACCCTTGAAACTGAACTCTTTATTTACCTTCCTCCCAACATTTTTAAATGGTGACATTCCTCAAAAAGAAAGGCTCTGACCATGGAAGAACAGGCATGGTTTATGAGACAATAACCGGGAATGTCCAATGTCATGTAAATGGTTTTCCTGCTTCATTATTGTTCCAGTGTGTTGCCACTTCGCCCGCGCCGCCTTGCCCTTCGACGTGCTCCCCCTTTTACATCACAGGGCTCATTGTGTGGACAGTTAGGCTCCGTAAGCTCTCATTTTCAGGCAGCATTCACCGCAAAGCCTTTGAACCTTTGTGTGCTGCTCTCTTAAGCCCCTCTTCTCATATTTGGGCTGACTTGGAGGCCAAGTGGCCCTGCGCCCAACGCCTTCCTGTCACAGTCCGCAGGATCCACACCATTCTGAACCAAAGGAAGGCCAGGGCCTGTTGTCTCGCTTTAAGCTGTTTCCAAAGTTCACACCCCCTTCTCCTCCAGTGCTCAATCTGCTTTGTGACTGCCTGGGCTCAAAATGTCCCAGATGAGTAAGAGATGCCATGGTTGATCATGGCCTCTCCACAAAATAGTAACTGTCCACCTCTATTTAGGGCCATTCCTCTGAAATGTACCCATTTCTCACAGGTGTTCTCTAAAAGCTCCAGTACTGCGTCCACCCATGCACAAAGTCAATATCTTATTTGGAATTTTCCCCAACAGTATTGAGAAAGTGAATTAAGCAGTTTTCAGCATAGACAACCTATTTTTTTTTTGTTTGTTTTTTTTGCATCATGTATAAAAGGCTAACTCTTTTATTTTGATGTCTCTTTGTTCCTCAGATGAACTGGTGACGTCCAAGTCAAGCCTGTTCTTCCTGATCTCCAATGAGGGGAACCAGAACCTCTATGTGACACAGGCCACCCTCTGGCTCTACTTCAAGCTGCTACCTGCTCCTCTGGAGATGCGCTCGCGGCGGAAGGTTACAGTGAAGGTGTACTACCAGGAGCCTGGCTTGGGCAGCAAGTGGAACCTGGTGGAGAAACGAGTGGAGCTGAAGCGCAGCGGCTGGCACACCTTCCCGCTGACCGACGCCATCCGGTTGGTGTTCGAGAAAGGTGACCGGCGTCAGAACCTGGACGTGCGCTGCGAGGGCTGCGAGGCAGACGGTGTCTTGCCTGTGCTGCTCAATCACAACGATGAGTCCCATCGGCCCTTCTTGGTGGTGCAGGCACGGCAGGCCGACAACAAGCACCGCATCCGCAAGCGAGGGCTGGAGTGCGACGGGAGCAGCAGCCTGTGCTGCCGCCAGCAGTTCTACATAGACTTCCGTCTCATTGGCTGGAATGACTGGATCATCGCGCCGTCGGGCTACTTTGGGAACTACTGCGAGGGGAACTGCCCGGCATACATGGCGGGCGTGCCTAGTTCGGCCTCATCCTTCCACACGGCCGTGGTGAACCAGTACCGCATGAGAGGGATGAGCCCAGGCTCCATGAACTCTTGCTGCATTCCCACCAAGCTCAGCACCATGTCGATGCTCTACTTCGATGATGAGTACAACATCGTCAAGCGGGACGTTCCCAACATGATCGTGGAGGAGTGTGGCTGTGCTTGAGTATGTTTTTTCTTGTTTATTTAAAGTGGAACTGAAGAACTTCTGTAAACAGATTCACAATATTACAACAAAAAATAATTATAGAAACAAAGTGATATTTATGGACTATTGAGAAAACATACGCACACACAACCTCATCCACACATATCTACACACGCTCATGTATGCCTGCACAAACACTTGTATATATATTTATGTTTGTTGATATCCTATTTTGTTAATATTCTATGGTGGAAGACATTAGTGCTTCTGTCGATGTACGAATCTTTCTGTAAAGACAAGATGATGTTCTCACTTTCAAAGGGACGTGAAGAGTTCTCTTCCAAAACACTAAATATCCACCATGGAAAACAATCATTACCTAAAGCTCATTATTCAGTATCTCTAAAATAGTGCGTGTCTGGTAAAAGTGTTATATCATTCTGTCAACCAAGGACTTACCTACTAGCCTTTACAAAGTACCATAGTTGATTGAATTTTGTGCTGTCAGTCACTTTGTAAGAGTCACTGTCACATTTATAAAAGTGGGTATCTCAGTTTGGAGTGAAACTCTTCATGTGTAAAACATGAACCCAACTTCTAACATAAAAGCAGAGAAATCTGCTCCAGAGGTGGAGGGAGCCTGACGTGAATGATGAAAGGATCTCACTAGGTGGGAGGTTTGGGTGGAGATTGGGTGATTCATGTATGCCTCTTTCAAGAAACTGTGTCTGCAAACACCCGGGACAAGCACTGAAACTTTTTTTTTCCACCAATCAAATGTCACCAACGTACAGCACTTCAAGCCAGGAGTCACCACATCAATGTGTCATGTCACATTTACATCTTGTCTTAGAGAAACTGTGTTCCACGATGAAACTGGCTTCAAGAAAATCAACTTTTGGACACATTCCGGAAATGGACTTCATGATAGAAAAAAGCACAACAGATAAAGACATTTCAACAGTTTTTCCATATGGATACTGTCAGCAAACCAGAAGAAAATCCCCCCTACAACTAGAAGGTCAGTGTGAGGTGTCACACCTGAAATTCAAGAAATCGAATTGCTTGTGTGTCCATGCTGAATCTCTATTTACAGTGCAGGCTTCTTTTTCTTCTTCAATGGAAAGGATTCACTGTTCCTCTCAATGTGTTTAGCCTTCAAAGTGTTGAGTGCTAGAAGTTAGAAATTGTTCAACTTTAAGCAAAAGAATGCTGATAATCTAATGGGTTTTCAGTAGTCTGTTAACAACTACAAGAACCATGACCAGCACTTCCCCTAAGCCTTTGTTTCACAGTTGTAGCTAAGAAAAGACATGGCCAGTAGCTTATATTGCATTCTTACGGTCTGTATGATGACATTAGTCATTTGTGACAAATGGATTCCCATGGAAATGGTCAATTTTGAATTGTCTTCTTCAGCACTGTTCCTCAACATGTTGTATGAAACCTCCTTTCAGATCATGCATTTACATTCCAGGCATTTAGAAGATGCCTTTATTCAAAGTGAGCGAGCAGAGAAGGGTTCAGTGATTTGTTCAGGACACATGACTGCTGATGGACACATTAGCTGTAGCAGGGATCGAAGCTGTGACCTTTCAGTTGAGGGACTGAATCTGTAACCAGAAAGCCACTGTTTTGTGCTTCGGTAACAACTTGGCTTTAGATCAAGTTTACAAATGAATCTATCTGAATTGGCCTTATGGACTCTCAGTGGTGGTCACTGTTGAAGTCGTGCATCCTGCATCTATCCCACATTAATACTGCAGGCAGATTATTTCATAATGTCTTATGGTAGAAACAAATTAGAGCATTGCAACACAAAATGTAAGTGCATCTCAATTTAAAAGTCAGCAAGCTGTTCATATGAACTCTAACTGTTGAACAGAGAGCAACTCTTGTTTTTTTCTAAACAGTTGATCTTGGGAATGGAGCCAAAGTGCAGCAGCAGTTCAGCAAGCATGCTGTCAGAAGTGGAGCTTCTACAACATCTACATCTGTAGTGTGCATTAACATTTTAAGAATTTAGTGGAGCCTCTGGTCCAGACACTTAAGAGAGATGTATACTGGACCGGACAAAAATGAAGCATGTGACTCTTGAGCGATAATTTATTTTGCTGCAAGGATCAAACCTGTGACATTCTGGTTACATAAAGGTCTCTCTAAACACTACTCCACCCTGCCAATAAAGGACGTTCTGTCAAACAGAGCAAAACCTTTATTGTGCTGAAGACGTTACAATGAATTTCAGGAATGGCCTCACATTTATCCGTCTACCTTCATCTGTTTGGAAAACAGAACTTTCCTTCCTCCCTTGGTGCTTCTCAGCATCACCTTACAGGAGAAGGTTCAATTTTTCTAATTATTCAAAATTATTTAATATGTCTCATTTCAGTCAGCAAAGGTGAAAAGTTGCCATATTGCTCTGTTAGTGATGGTGCAGCTTAGCACTTCCCAATGCACACTTTGATAGCACTTGCAGATTGAAATGCCTTTAATGAGCCCTATGTGGCACATCGTTGCCCACAGTCCTTTTAAAACAATAAGTGCCGCATGAGCTATGCAATGTATAGTATTTACCCATGTACCAGACAAGCTGAACTTTAGCTCTAGTGACAAACTATCACCAATACTTGAAATGTAATTGTGGCAGGCAGCAGCAGGGCTGGGCGTTGGCTGGAAGGTTGAGAGAGGTGAGGAGTGTCCCGATGAGACGATGAGTGGTATCGTGTCTCTATTAACTCTCCAAAAATGTGTTCCCTGGTGTCTGCTACCAGGTGGTGAAGTCAAGACGCTGGATTTCTGGAACCACAACTATAAAGTACTGTTTATTACAAGACTGTGACCCAGATGGAATGCATAAATAGTGATTTAGGACTAACCTCAGTGTGTATGTCAGACTCTAAATCAGTGTTACGGCATTGCCGAATTGCTGCAGAGTTTCCAAGTTCCATTGCGCACTTCTGTTCAATGCTAGACTCAGTTACAGATCTAAGTTACTTTGAAAATACCTGATATTTTCAGGTCAAACATTTCAGCAGCTTGCTATTTCAGGTCTGCTCTCACTCCATGTGTTGTCATGTACATTTATGTAACATAAACCAGGGTATACATTTAAGAAAATTACTAGGGTTCAGGTACCACTTATCGCACCATGTTCCTCCTCACCTCTTTCTCCCCTCTGTCCAATGCCTGACCCCAACCATGCCTGCCACTGTAATCTTTCGCTTATTCTTCAAAGCGAATGGTTGTTAGAATATTTGCACTGAAGAGTTGCGTGATTAGTAATAAGAAAAAAAAAAAAAGAAACTGCCATTGAAAAAAAGTTATTTTTATAGAAGCAAAATTGAATTCTGTTCAAATGTATTATACCTAATCATGGAACCAAAGAGGCCAAGAGGTTTAGCTATTGAAAGATGGCAATGCCGTCATGTTTTGTTGTTGTAAAATACTTTGTGACAGTTAAGAGGCCTAAACACTGTATCAGGGTACAATATCAGTCCATATTCAGCTTAATCTTTTTTTTTTTCTATTTTGTACCTAGACATGGAATATTTCATATTTTTTCATCAAATTACTTAAATACTCCTAGGTTTCTTTTTTGTTAGCTCTTGTTCCAGAATCATTTAGAGTAAAGCACATGCCATCCGATCCCTGTACAGTCAATGTAACATATGAATATGCTTTTGAATTATTTTGTTCTTTGTAATTGTTGAAAAATAAATTTCTTATTACCAATTGTACGCATTGTGAGACTTGTGTTGTCGCAGTCACTAAAGGATGGAGCACTTCCTGGACTAAAATATCAAAACTTTGGCAAGATCATTTCCTAACCTTTTTTTTTTCTTTTCTTTTTGGAGCTCATTGGATAGAGAAGGGAACCAGGGTTACAGGTTCCAATCCCTGTATAGGTCCATGGGTAGAGCAAGGCACCAATGCTGCATTTACCAAGATTTGAAAAATATCTCATTGCTACAACATGATCATGTGTTTAACGCATGAATGAATCAAAGTTTGTAACAGTAAGGACAACTGATCCAATGCTTGTTCTTGTTATCATACAATATTTTACCATCATCTGGTATTATCTTCTCCCAAAAGGCCTAGAAGAGCAGTTACTACCTTGAACTTGAACATCAGTGGGTTTGCCACCACGTTTGCCATCTGTGTTGGCACAGTTTAGCAAGTCACTGACTTGATAGGCTTAAATAAATCCAACATGGCGTGAACGTTAGGGGTTCCCTTCCCTGTATAGCTCAATGGATAGAGCAAGGCACTAAACCAAGGGGGTGAGGGGGTAAGATCGAGGGGTTCCAGCATTCCTGGTAACGTAAGGGACTTTAGATCAATGTGCTCCACAAACTTCACTGATTATGTCCTAAAAGAGAAGTCCACTAGCCTTAAGAGCAAACCCATTCCAAGTGCTATGGTCCTTCTTTGCTCAAAACATCTGACCAGAATCTCCTCAGCTCCTGTTAAGTGTGTCTCCTCAGGGCTGGGAGTAGGAATATCCCACTCTATGGTGCTCCACATGAATGCATTCAGGCATACAAAGCCCTAAACAGCCCTAATTAGACCTAAGTGAATATTAACAGGGCTTCAGGGGTCAAGTGTTCAAGAGTTTGGCCCCTAAGGTCACACTCTTCACGACTAGGAAAAGAGAAAAGATCATCTGCAGCTGTTAGCATTAGCTGTTAGCATCAGATTGGGAAAAACATCATTCATTTTGTCTATTGATGTGGCTGCTGTTGTTGTTTGTGACTGGAGTGCCCAGCCTGAGCCCTCAAACATGTCGTGCATGTCAGCTAAACAACAAATAGGAAGGCACAAATCCATCAGCGGTGTAATTACTTTAAATGTAATCCACTAAGTGTCGGCCAAGGCAATAAGAAATGTTGTTGTCAAGCAGTGCAAAATGATATGTTTCAGAGAGAAAACAGTCCTCCCCTTAATCTGACAGGTGATGAGGGGATGAGTCAACTCTGACATTGTCTGCTGCTACTCAGGAATGGGAGGGAGAGAGAAAGAGAGAGAGAGGAGGGGAGGGAGAAAGAGAAAACAAAACAGAGAAAGGGGGCCATGTATTGGTAATATACTGAATGTTGTACTTGCCTTTGAAATACAAGAATGATCTCATCTTGCTAATTAAGCTATCTAAAAAATTTTAAATCGAGTCCAACTGAGAGAAAGAGAAGAAGCCAAACTTGCATTCAAATTACATATACTATACTACAGAGGGCTTACAGGTGATGTAACACACCCCGCGGCGGCCATGCTGGAGTTCTCTGACTTTTGCAAAATGTACAACTTAGCTGTATGGAACCAATCAGCTGTGTTCAGTTTTTGTGGTGTTTTCGCCTGGGAACTGATCATTTTTCCACTGAAACACAACAACAAATGTTTAAACAGCTTCAAAAGTGACAAATTTATCAAACACACACACACACACACACACACACACACACACACACACACACACACACACACACA
>OMKZ01045194.1:0-14730 GCA_900302535.1 Neoniphon sammara | reverse complement strand
GAGGTTAGAGGAACTCAAGGTTGGTGCAGTCTGTTTCTTGAAGATAAACAAAGTTGTTAATTCCAAAACTGTCCATTTCCTTGCGGGGCTGGTGAGAGAGTTTTGCGCTCTTACTTCTGTTCAGTGTTCTTGATATCTTTTATGCCTTGAGGTGAGATGTCTCTGTGTGTGTGTGTGTGTGTGCGCGCGTGCGTGTGTGCTCTCTCGCCCTTTCACACATTCGACCAAATACCGAATGTCTTCAATTTTGCTATTTTCAGCCAAATAGTTTCAGTGGCTGAAGGTTCAGTGCATCCCTAGTCATTAGCCTTGCTCTGTCAAAGTGAAAAAACAAACCTTACAGCAAAGCTGTCTTATTTACACAATGTATCGTGTACTTGAAATACAGTAGTCTTGGAATTTTTTTTTAAGATGAGAGTTCTTAGATGGTAGGAACTGCTGAAGTGGTTATAGATCCTACCGTCTATTGTTCCCAACTATAATCTAACTAGAATAATATGTATATGATATATAAAAGCAGACTCATAAAGTCAGTGTCTTATGTTTTGCCAGCAGGGACAGAGGACTTGTTTGACCCATTAGAGGACTCTCAGACTCTCAACACATTCACCAGGAGAGACCATCTGTTTGCCCGACTGGAGTTCTTGCTGGAGAAGGGTGGTGTCACCCTCTTCCACCAGGACAGGAGCGGGGATACACTGAACGAGAGCGGGGTTATACAGTTAGAATTCTCAGGTACACAAGAGCAATTATTGGAAAGTTACAATATTCCAATTTTGTCTTCTGTTTTGCTCTATCTTCTTGTCTATATTGTTTTCTTACTTTTTGTGACAGTCTCTACCGATGTCTTTGTTCACTAGTCCAGCACACCCATTCTCTCAAGCAGCATTATCTCAGAAACTTTGTAGCCTTTGCAGTGCAGTGCTACCAAGAACCTGTCATTCCTCGGCTGCAGGCTAGGCTTTGGGAAACAGCCCTAGCGTTTTCCTCCTTATTCCAGTGCCTCCCTACTCAGCTGTTTTTTGTATATTCTTGTGATTAGTTCTCTGTTTATTTCTACCTGTCTGTTCCCATTGTTCTTTGTGAGTTCGTCATGAATGATTCCAGGTGTTAAAGCTGTTATCTTTGCTCCTTGTACTACCCAGCCAGTTCAGTTTGCATTTGCCTGCCTGTAACCTGAGCTTAGAAATGAATAGTTATTTTTCTTCAGTTCCTATGCCTGTTGTCACCCGCGTTTGGGTCCACCTGCCTGCTTCAGCGTGACAGCGTGATGTCATGTTTTCAAACACTGCCTTTTGTGCTTTTGTACCCTGCTTATTGATGCCTGCGACTATATTTTGTGTTGTATTTCTTCAAATCTTGCATTGTTTCAGGCAGCAATAAATTTTACCCAGTCATCTGCATCATATTCAGATATACTTAACATGTTCAATGTTATGCCTGTTCCAGGAATCAAGTGTTTGATAGAGATAAGAAATAAAACCTTTATTATTAGTATTAGAAGAGGTTGTTAAAGTTTTTTCTAAGAGGCCAACAACTGTATGTTTACTATTGCCTTGTTTTATTTGCTTTAATAATTTTTCCACAGGTGTGAAGGTGATAGTGGAGTCTCTCCCTCGCTCAGAATCCTCTCTGCTGTCTGTTAAACTGGGCGGTTTGTTTTTGAGAGACCTGACCACTCATGGCACCATCTTCCCTGTCCTGGTGTCTCCCAAAACGGTAAGCAGCAACAGACTGAGGCAACTAAGAAGTTGATCATGTTAAGAGACGTACACGAGTGTAATAACATTCTGTGAGTGTTGGTTCTTTATATTACTTTATACCTTTTTGTTTTAGTCTGTCAGTGTCCATCTTTACTAAGTTGATACCCAAATGAACATCATCTAAATTTATCATATCTTTTAACTTTCCATTAACTTTTTAGGACAAAGTTGTTGCCATCAACCAGCCATTTGGGCAGTCCAGCAGTAGCTCAGGTGAGATTTAATTTTCCCGCATGATTTGTTTTATTTTATTAGCTTGAGTCTTTCATGGTATTTTGTTCTAACCATGTAAATTACTCTTCCAGAGACTGTTACCTCGACTTTTGGCTGAGTAGATATTAAGTTTTAATCATTTATTTTGATATGAATTCCTATGTATGATAGATATAGGAATATATGCTTGTTTCAGAGCCTTACTTACAAAGGCTTTTTGTTGTTATATTGCTTTCCATTTAAATGGAATTGGGAATAGTTCATATTATATGTGCTATTTACCTACTTGGTTTGAGTATTACTATACTGACAGTCTTTGACAGTGACTACAGTCACAGTTTTAATTAGGTGAAGTGGGTCTGAGAAACTCTTTTTTGTAATAAAAATTCATCACAAGCATGTCTCAAAGGACTTTACAAAGAATGACTGCCTAGATCTAACTAGTCACTAGTTTCTAACATGATACACAAACACGAGGAAGAAAAAACAAGATACACAATAACAAGTTCTGGCGGTACATAGCAAGCCCTCCTGTCCTACAAAGCCTAGCCTGCCCATCACTACCAACCTAAGACTCTCCTTATTAGGAGAAAAAAATGGAAGAAAGCCTGGGGGAACCAGTTAAAGAGGAACTCCCTATTTGGGTTACTGTCAGTAAAACTGACAGTAACATGGACAATGATATAAGAAACAGAATAGGCAAAAATAAATGATGTGGTGGAGGAATAGTTGGCACATCATCATTTGACTTGTGGCTGGCACATTTTACCTGGCTGCGGACACATAGTCTACTTGCCAGCACTGTGAACCCGCAAATGTTGAGTACCCCAAAGTTTTATGTTAAAAATGTACAGTATGGGTCCCCAGTATTTAGAGACTGCCGGATGCTAACTTGCATATGTTGGGCAATTTGCATAATTAGAAATAATTTGCATAATCACATATATGGACTATATATACTATATATGACTATATATGAATATTTCAGCAACTGCTTGGCTGATTTGGACAACATTGGAGTGGTTTTGGGGGTTATTGAAGATGCTGAATCCATTTCTGACATTTTCAAAATTTAAAAATGGTAGTTTAAACCAAAAGTGGCCATTCCACTCCCGCCGATTTTGTTGAAGTTTCATTCAATTTAGGAGTTTTTCTTTTCAAATTATTTTTATTCATTTTCAAACAAATTTGATACAATCAACACATCAACTGGCATTTGTGACAGCTAAGAGGCAATATGAATATATCTAAAGAAATAATAATAATGATGATAAAAGATTGAAACAGAAATCAATAGCAAATAATAAATAAATAAATAGTAATTCTGCAATGAGGTAGCAAGGTCAAGGATGCCTGACTAATGACCTTTAGTGAGTGTTGGAATTCAAGGGCAAGGGCGTAATTTATGGGGGGGACACAGGGGACATGTCCCCTGCACTTTTTCACAAGGCAATATTTGCTCCTTGCTTTCCAGTAACATTATTTAGCTAGCTAGCTACATATATAAACTGTATTGGTGATCTTCCTGTAACAGGGTGGTTAAGTTGGGCGATTGCTGCTAAACAAATTAATATGAAAGCTGTGTACTTAGATCACTGTTTCTCCCTCTCTCACTTGCTTTCCTGTTAATAAGTGAACATTGGTGATGTGAGGATCGGCTCTGATGTCATCCAAATCTGCATGTAACGTTATGCATAGACCAAGGAACGTACTTGGCATAAACCATCCACCCACCCGAATGAATTATTTTCTTCTATTTAGAGACCTGCATCAGCATGGACCCGCATTTCACTTCACCTCTACCTGTCCCTGTTGGCTATGTTGTTTTTAATTTATTTCGAGCTGCGCAGGCTTTCCAGGCGATTTGTTATATTGATATGTGAGTGTTTTCTTTAACCATTTGCTTTAAAGATTAGAGAGGCTGCTTTCAGTAATTATAAACGTTTCCATGCACACAGTAACATCACTGCAGCAAATATCGTGGAACATTAAAGCGGCAACACTAAAAACTGTAGTTAAAAACTTGACAGGACAGACGAAACTCTCCAGGGCAGACAGAATGAAACTTTTAGCCTCGGAAATATTTTTTTAGACAGCTCTGATAGAGCTCAGTTCAGGCTTTATCAGGTGTGTGTGTGTGTGTGTGTGTGTGTGTGTGTGTGTGTGTGTGTGACCTTTTTGGATGTGTAGAAATAATCATTGAAGTTACACAGCTGTGCCTCGTGCATAAATGCTCACAACATCTCTCTTAATGGGGAGATCATTTCTGCTGCAGGGAGATCACTGCAAGCCCATCTGCTGCTAATCATAGTGTTCATTTTTATGACCCGGCCGTGTACGAGGATATAACTGGATTGGACAGATAACTTCTGTATTTGAAATAATCGCTCTTCCTTGATAGCCATATAAATAGCCATAGTCATAATATTCTACACTGGTATGGTCCTTGCCTTTGTTACCCAATTGTGAGCCACCTCAGAGTATAATGGCCTGTGAATTAAAATCTACATGTTCTGTATAATTTGGAAAATTGTCTTCATAAATATCCTACAATTTATAACCAAGTTGAAGTTATTTGAGTTATTTCAAATACAGAAGTTATCTGTCCAATCCAATCAATCCAGCGTCCTCTAAAACTTCTAAATTGACTGAAACTTCATCAAAAACGGCCAACTGGGAGTTGAAATATGGCCAAGTCTGGTTTAAACTGCCATTTTGAATTTTCAAAATGTCTAAATTGGCTAAGCAGTTGCTGAAATGTTGTCCATATTGGCGATTGTGCTAATTAATGCTAATTATGCAAATTATGCAAATTACCCAACATATGCAAGTTGCCATCCAGTAGGTTCTAAATACTGGAGACCCATACTGTGCACATACTCTAACATAAAACTTTGGGGTATTCAATATTTCCGGGGGCACTATAGGGCTCTTTGGGCTGGCAAATAGACTAACAGGCGGTGTCAGAGATAGAATTGTGTCAATCACCAATGACCACAAATGTTAAAGCAGCACCTGCGTCCATGGGCAAGTAGAAACAGTCCATCAGAGGTGGGACTTTCGCCAGCACTAATGACCAAGGGCAGCACTGACATCCAGCTGCCCGGCAGAAACATTGCATTAGTCTGACAAAGAGGAAGGACAGACATATGGCCACACACACAGGAGACATTCAGCCACAAAAGCACATACAGACAGCAGACAGAGAATAATCCCTGATAATACAACTGTATTACGTTCGAACTGCCAGACGTGATTGCAGTCGTTCTATCTACTGTCCACCAGAATCCTGTGGGGCAATTGTCCGCGTCAAAGTACGTCCACTAAAAGTGCTTCTTTTTGGCTCTGACAGGCTCAGATTGTTATTAGAAGTGTCTGACAGCATTACGGAAAACATCCCTTCAGAGATAGACGTATGTAACAGAAGTCTCGTTCAAGGAGAGGTCTCGCTTTGAAATCTCGCGAGAGGTGAGTTGATGCTGGAAGATAACAGTGTAAACATAAGAGAGCTGTCTGGGGAGCGAATTTGCATTTCCTAGGATGGCGAAGGCATGACCCGCCCTATTCTGCCCTGCTGTACCTCTGATTGGCTTACCCTGATTTTCTTACCCTAACCTTAACCAATCTCACTCCTCATGCCTAAACTTAACCAACCCAACCAACGAAGGCAACGACTACTAGCCTATCAGACACAGAGTAGGGCGGGTCATGCCTTCGCCATCCTAGTAAATGCAAATTCGCTTCTGGGGAAGAGTGGAAATGTAACAGACTTGGGAGTTCAGAAAGCGTAGCTTAGTGTTATCTAAAGATTAAAGAAATAAACAATGTGCATTTCCGAAATGTGGCAACAGAATGTCACGCCACTCTTGCGCAGCTTTCATAGACTACCGTTACTGGATAGGGACAAGCTGAAGTTGCGGCTAGTTTTGCTACAAATGGATTCCAACACTCCTGTCAGGACACTGCGTCTCGCAGACCACCGGGTCTGCAGTGACTATTTAGGCTATTTGCTAGCCAAAGAAGAGAAGTGGACATACTTTGACGCGGACAGGTTGCCCCACTGGATTATGGTAGGACTGTACTATAATTATCGGGGTGGGTGGGGTTGGGCATTACCATTTTTTTCTGAATGAAAGAGATAATTCCTATCTCACGATAGCTTTTATAAATTCTGACTTGTCTCAGATGATGGGATTTTAAAGCTGGATTTCATGGAAAGCAAACATATTGTGGCTGCTTAGTTTATTCCATTTTTATTTCCATCTAGATTTGAGACATTAGGACATACTTGTGTCTTTGAGTAATGTAAATGGCATTATTATTAGATTCTCAACTACGCAGGCACCTTAGGACTTGAGAGTTGAAAAGGCCATTCTGATTCAGCCAACATGGCTTCACAGATATAAGATGCATCTGAAGTGCATTCGCACTCGGCCAAATTTGAGCTTGATTAGAGAAATTCAGAGGTTTTTCCCATGCCCAACCATTATTAGCCTATTTTTATGACAAAGTAGGCCTAACTCATACAAGTGCGCTGCACAGTGAGAGGCTATTTGATGATGTGGTCTTGCTACAGCTTACATTTTCACAAAGTGAAAATAAATCCTCTGGTCACACAACATCACGCAGTCTTTGTCTGTGTCTTCATTCAGTAGCTCTTGTCTTAGCACACCTCAATCTACAAAAAGTTCCACTCGCCTCAGTATGTTTACAGTTCACAATCAGCTGAGAATGTGCAAGCAGCCTGCAGGCAAAAGAGCGACAGGTCTGTTGGTCTCCAAGCAGATCACAGGGGCAGACTGTTGATCACTGTTTTTGCTGATCATTTCAATGCAGTTGCTTTTTTTTATACTGTTGATTTCTCTCCTCCGAAGCTATGTTTCGTTTTCATTTTTCAAATTTTGCGCAGACAAGCGCACAGAAAAACGTGATAATGATTTACAAAACAAGATCTAATTGGACTAACTTTTCTGGTTGAGGCGGTGCAAGCGAGAGGAATTAAGTAACCTACCAAATTTAGATGGGGAAGATCCAAATGAAGTGATGAAATGAAGTGTCATGGATTGAATCAGAATTTAAACCAGGAAAAAAATGTGAGGCCCTCCCCTGTGCACCCAAAAATTTCAGACTACCCTCCCCTAAGGAGAAAAAAAAGATACAGCCCTCCCCCCTTTTTTGCCCTACCCCTTCTCCCCAGTAATTATCGAACAGTCCCTTACAGCCATGTTTCGCATTTGCCGGTTATAGCATTCTTGCGAAATACTGAAGTGATTCCAAAACTTTGTCACTATTAATCATTTAGATGCAAATAGAGAGGAAAATGGGGTTCAACAGATTAAAAAATACCGGAATTTTCCTTTAATGTAGGGTCAAATTGGTTAGGAGCATGAAGAGCAACAAATGCAATTTTGCGTTCTGCATAATTTGTTTTAATATGAGCAATGTGGCCATCAGTGCATCCATAAGTTTCTATAAATCTTACAGAGAGGTTACGTTTAAGGGCCACAAAAACACTGCAGCTCTTAGAGTTAAGAGAGGCTTGCTATTACACAGCAGTTGCGTAATAGTGCCTATTAGCAACAATTACAATCCTTACTGGCTAGATGGGATTCCTGAATAAGTGCCACCTGAATTTCATGTCTCTTCAGAAAGTGTAAACATGTAGCACGTTTCACCAGACTGTTAAGGTCGTTAGTGTTCCAGCTGGCCACATTAATCGTTGTCATGTGGATAAGTTATGAAAAATGAGTAAATAGGAGATTTATCACATCCCATAACCCAGTCGCCATGCCCCAGGGGTAACCCAAAGGAACAGAAATAAATAACAGAAAAAGCATATCTATAATATCCCCAAACCTTTGACAGTCTTAACAGAAGTTAAATTGTCATACACAATTATAACTACAAGTAACGTAAATGAATTTGCGATCCACATATAGGTGGAACTAACCTTGTAAACACAGATTCCATAACAGACAATTTGGATAACTGTAACAGGCTTAAATGTTTGATTGGACAATGACAAGTCACTTGTTCTCTCTTCTCTTCTCTTGTAGATCGTGTTTGAGTGACCTTTTTAACATATGGAATAGACCCGATATAGATATCAAACTTAATTCACATGCTGTGTCTCAAATCATGCACTTCTGCACTTAGACTTACTATTTTGAGTGTGTAAGTGCGTTCACATTGACAGATATAACAAAATGCAGTGCATTATAAATACCTGGATGGTGCACTCAAAACGGCCAAAAAGTTGAGTGTGGAACAATGTCTGTTTGGAAATGTGTGCCGCCGTTTTCAGAGATAGTATACTATTCTCAAGCTAGCGATGGTACAAAATAAACTCACTTCCGGTTGTTTAAAAAAATAAAAACCGAACACATTATAAACAGTAGTGGCGCTTTTGTTTTGAAGACAGGATATGTAAACGTCTTTTTCAGCCTTCTTCTTGCTATATTTACCACCCAAAAACTTATTTGGAGATGGCAAGCGAGGAAGCTGCAGCGGTTGCTTCGAAGGGTGAACTATACAAACATAGGTGATACGTTACATGTGTTTTTTAGGAGAAACGCTTTTCAGAAAATCAGTCAGAAAACAATAGCCAGCAGATATTTTTGCGGGTGACGGTAGTTGGCAGTATTTCTCCATCCCGTTGTAATTAACCATTAGAGAGAAGAAGAAAATGTTGCAGATGTCATTTCCTGTAATGGCAGTGTGAGATTTGAGACAACACAACCCTGTCGAAATTTGCGCACTGCATGAGTAAGTGTACTGACAGTTAAGTGTACTAACAGAAACTGCACTAACTGAAGTATCTGATTTGAGACACACTGATAGTATTCATTAGTAACGAGCAAGAACAACAACAAAGACTTGATGGTCGATAATATATTTTTTGGAATGTTTGAAGTGGAGTGTGTTTTGCGAGCATCACGCTTCTGTTCGGTCTGTTTCTGGCCTGACAGTGTGTACTTTTTGTTTGGCAGGATGTAATTTGGACTCTTCACCACCCCCTGTGTTTGAGATGATCTATGAACGTAACCCAGTGAGGTGTAAATTTGAGAGGAGACTGGAAGTGAACACTAGTCCACTGAACATCATCTACAACCCGCAAGCAATCAAGAAAATGACAGAATTCTTCTATAAAGGAAGGGTCCACACTTCAGGTAAGTCAGTGAGAAACACTGAAATGTGTGGTGATGGGCTGGTGATTTTTTTTTTGTGATCAGAAGTAGACCTGTGGCAATCGTAAAATTATATGATTTTATCTTCTTCTTACTATAAATTCAGGAATCTGTCTGTATTTATGTATGTATCCTGTCCTTCGATTATCTTGACAGCCGTTTGTCTGATCGACCTCACACTTATTGCTGAGGCCCGAGGCATTGCAGTGTTGAGTGTGAAGATGTTTGGATCTGCGTTTCCGTAGAAAACTGCAAAAACCCGGTCAAGCCAGCTGCCACTTGATGCGCGTCTATCTGTGCTGTTACGGTACTGGTGCTTGGAGTCGCATTTCAGCACTCCTTTCTTTCTGCGCCACTACCGTAACAGCATGAATAGACGTGTATCAACGCCGGGTTTCACAAATGACGCTTCAATTGACCGCAGCCCCACAAAGCTGCAAACAGCAACACCAGAGGCTAAGCAATGGGCCTGTTCCAAACAGGCACGTTTTGAATGGGCAGTGCACTAGTATAATTCAAATTAGCAACTTATTCTTTTTCCCCAAGAAGAATGAGTAATGAATTGAGCACATTAAGTAAAAAAGTAATTAATATTAATAATGTGCCACACCTTTCCCTTGTTAACATTCTGTCTACATATGACATGCCCTAATTTGTGTCATACACGTTTACATTTTGTTTACACAAAATACACCCTAAATTATGTGCCCATGTGACAGTTCATAGCCAAAAAAGAGGGATTCTTCATGCAGGCTTCTTTTCTTTGGCGTATTTTGGTATTTGTGCTTTGGGGGGTGCCGGATTATCTGGATACCATTATTCTCTTATACCATCGCCTCTTGTAGCAGGTTGTAAGGAGCATTGTGTAGGCTTTGCAGCAGGCCTATTAGAAGACAACGTTAACAGCTTCTACCAATAATGCTATACGACATGAACTGGGATCAAGCTGTAATAGAAATGTGGCGCGTTGAAAGATTACACACAATCATGTATACGATTAGGCCTATGCAGCCTTCAATCTTAATGCTATCATAATGGGTTTCAACATGTCATCTAAAGAGTAATCATATAACCAAAGTTTTTCATACCATTAAGTATAAATAAAACAATTTGTTGGCATTAATGTGTGACTGGAGTTGGAACAATTTTCTCTACTCTGAGCTTCACCTGGATCTCTGAGATCCTCAACCCCCCCTCCCAAAAATGCTCTGGCCCTTTTGGTGAAAAAAGAATTTTGTTTTTCAGACTTACGGTTCAAAAGTTATAGGCCAAAATGTGTTCTTTTTTTTTGTTTTGTTTTTTTTATTATTATTATAGCGCCACCATCTGGTCAAATTTCAGAGCTGTACCTCTTACAGTTTCTAAGCTTCAGATAGTTTTAAGGCAGAAGAAGAAAAAAAAAAATCCTAACAAAAACAATAGGGCTCCCGTAGCTTCACTGCTTGGACCCCTAATAATCCTAACAAATACAGTAAGGTTCACACAGCTTCGCTGCTTGGACCCCTAATTAAGTCATTGCAATAAGAGCTCCAAGGACCATGGTCTAGCTTTTTGCAACGTCTATCATATGTTCATTTGACAGCCCTCCAGGGCGCTGCAGCTTTGGATAGATGGCCGTTTGGACACGATGGATACCTATTACGCATGTGGCTTATTATGCCAACAATTCAGCACCAGTGTAGACTCAGCAATGTCTTGTTGAAGCCATGAACTGTTGTGGAGTGAGCACTGGCTGTGCTGAAAATGCGATTTAGATGCTTGGACAAGTCAGATGGCACATTACGATACAGTCCTCAGAAAGTCAGTGTGTGTCAGTCAGTCATGGCATGCTGTGTTTTGCCAAATATATATGTTGTGCAGGATGCCAACATGACTTCAGAGGATCTTCAGAGGAAACATTACAATGAGCAAAGCATTGGCTGGCTGAACTGATTGTGGCGATGCATTAGTTACATTCGTTACTTTATTTAAGAAAAGAAAATCGATAGTTAAATGCATGTCTACTTGATTTATTGATTCATTCCTCTAACATAATGAATTCCATAAAGCCGATAATTCGTCTCCAAACTCCACTACACCAAGTCTCTTTTAGTGCAAGTGGGAAGGCTGGGCTCAGTTGAACGAAAATATTAAATGAGTTAGGATACACTCATATTGACCTTGTACTAGGATGCAGCGCTTAGCGTTGGTCATTGCGATTGTGGAATTAAAATTGGACCCTAAATGTTCTTATTTACTTCTTATTTACACAGGTTTTGGTTATCAGTCGGAGTTGGAGCTGAGGGTGGCAGAAGCTGCCAGGAGGCAGTACAACAAGCTGAAGATGCAAACCAAAGCAGAAATCAGACAAACCATTGATCAGCTGCTCATAGGAGAGTTCATTGTAAGCAAGACTCAATAGATGGTTAAGCAAGACTATTGATAATTAAATTATGTTAAATCTTGTTTATATTTTTGTCTTTATAGGAAAACAGTAAGCGCTGGACCATGAAACTGGATATCTGTGCACCTCAGGTTATTTTTCCTGATGACTTTCAGTCAAGCGACCCTATGTTAGTCGTCGTTGATTTGGGCAGGATTCTTCTTACCAACTCTCAAGGTAAAATTTGCTCCTGTCTTACCAGAAGGTGATAAGAATATATCCAAATGGCTTATCTTCCTTCTTATGGCATATCTTCCTTCTTATGTTATAAATTTTCCCTCTTATTCTTATTCTTCCTTCTTATGTTATAAATGTTATTTGTGTTATTTGAAGATGACACCAAGGCCAGCTCAAAAGCAGCGCAACCTGAAGGGGAAGAGATGAGCGATGATGAGTACCAGACACCACTTGCCACTCCCCCAGAGTCTCCTCCTCCTGAACTAGACATGCCTTTAAAAGATCAGCCCCAAAGCCCTGAACTTCTTAGCCCTAAATTCTCCGAAAGCGCCCAGGCCTACAGCAGAAAGTTTTATGAAAAATACTCTCTTTCCTTTAAGGACCTGCAGATAATGGTTGGTCGCTATAGGGACAACTGGAAGCATCTTCAGGAGAGTGAGGTAGGACCTACCCATGTGGTGGAAAAGTTCAATGTGCTGCTGCAACTGGAACAGAGACTGCGCTATACGTCAGACCCCCAGCTCCCTGGGGCTGTCCTGTCAGGAACCCTACCAGACCTGAAGGTTCACATCAACCTGGAGAAGATGACTGCCCTCAGGAGCTGTCTGGCTAGGCTGAGTAGTTCTGCTCAGGGGGGGAGCAAAGGACAAGAGAAAGACCAAAACACAAGATCCCATGACCTCCTTACTCTTCGCCATGAGACGATCTTTCACAAGGAGGATAGTTCATGGAAGCTCCAGGGTTCGGCCAAGAACCTGACCCAGAGTGTGATGACTCTGGAGCAGCACACGCGGGAAGTCCTGGTGGAATCCCGTCTACTCCTGGCTGAGTTCAACATTAACTACATGCAACTTGGTGTGGAGAGTGATGGTCGCTACATATCTGTCCTCAAGGTATTTGGCACAAACGCTCATTTTGTCAAGCGGCCTTATGATGCTGAAGTCTCCTTGACTGTTCATGGCCTTTTACTGGTGGATACGTTACAAACCTATGGCTCAGACTTTGACCTCTTGGTGGCCTCTCACAAGCACCTCAGCTTCGACATACCCACAGGCATCCTCCGAGAGAGTGAGCCCTCATCACCCGTCTCGCCTGATGAGAGGTCTCTTGAACATCAGGGCCACCATAGTGACACATCCACTGGTATGATCTTTGATAAAGTTTCTCCCTTAAATCCATTTCTCAAAGACGAGGAGGCCCTTATTAAGCTTGAGTATCAATTTGTAAGCTCAGACTGCCCGTCCATGAACCTGGACAGCTCCCTCCAGGTTACCAGCATGCAGGTGAACAACTTGGACATCATTCTCAACCCTGAGACCATGGTGGAGCTACTTAAGTTCCTCCAGAAGTCTTTCCCCAAAGAAGAAAGCACTGGGACACCACCAACACAACAACTTACAACACAGCCTGAGGACAAGGAACAGGAGGGGACCTATCAGTCCACCTATGACCAGAACAAAGAGATAACAGTGGAGATTCACCGCCTCAACTTGCTACTCCTTCGGACCGTGTCCACTGGCACTGTCTTAGGTGTGGAGAAGAAAGGATTAAAGATTGCTACGGCCAGCATCAGTGGCACTAAGATCAATGTATCCGTTGGTAGTCAGTTGGACGTCAATGGTTCACTGGGGTCAATGCAGTTGGTGGACCTGACTCAGGAAGGAGGCAGAAGCCAGTTTGTTGTCAGCATTGGAAATATAGAGGATAACTTCTCAACATCTGGGGGACTTAATTTTTTTCCCAGCACAGGAGGCTCTTCTTCAGAAGCTTTAAACTTCCGCCTTCTGGAGAAGTCCCAAGGAGAGTGCTCATTGCAACTTCAAATGGCATCCTTACACTACAATCACTCAGCCAGGTTCCTGAAGGAGCTCAGTCTTTCTGCCAATGAGTTGGAAGACAATTTCCGCTCCATGTTGAAAAGTGCTGCCACCAAAGTTTCAACAGTGTTGGCCACTAAGACAGCAGAGTACAGTGGTATGGTTTCACTCTTTGAGACTACCCCACGAAGACCTCGCACTCAGAGCCAGAGTTGGGCTTACCCATTTGATGATCAGGAGGATTTTACCATCGAAGAGCAGGAGCCCACCTTAGACACATTATTGGTGAAGCTGACCCTTAATGTCAGCATTGAATCACCAGTTGTGTCTATTCCACGTAAACCTGGCCACCCAGAGCTATTGGTTGGACATTTGGGGAGCATTACAATCCAGAACTTTGTTTCTGGGCAGGACTCTGAAGGAGAACGAGTACAGGTTTCGGTAAAAGACATCCGGCTTTACTCACTCAATATGAGTCATCTGATTTTGAGGAAGGCACCCAGAAGCGATAGCATTCCAAGTTCCAGCTTATCACCCTCGCACAATGGGAGCATCAGTCAGGATGAACCACAGTTCACACGTCATGACTTCTTTGAATCCCTTAACCGGGGAAAAGGTGAGAAGATTATTAAACTCAGAAGTAATGTTTAATATTAATTCTGTAATTCCTTGTCATATAATCTACATATTGGTTTTCTCATGGTACAGCAGTAATCTATAAGCTTTTGCCATCGTAATGCAAATAGATTTTGGTTTTGTGACTGTCTTGTGACAAAACTTGTGCATAGCAAATAATTTATTTTCTTCATCAGCCTTCCATATACTGAAAGACACCACCATTCAGTTCACTCTGGAAAAGGTTCCCATTGACGAGGACACCCAATTTACCTTCCTCACAAGAGATGAGCCCTACAAGAGCACAGGGTTACTGAGAGTTGAAGGAAAATTCGTCAATCCTGTCCAGGTATAACATATCCGACCATGTTATGTATATTACATTGCAAGTCAAAGACTAGGTACAAATGAACAACTTTTTGGCATCCAACTTTGAACAGGAGTTATTTGTTGCATCTTGGCCTCCAGTCATAGTTTTTAATCACCTGTGTCATTGTTTGACTCTCTGACAACAGGTTTTCCTGTGCAAGCCTGTT
>OMKZ01045176.1:1746-13591 GCA_900302535.1 Neoniphon sammara | reverse complement strand
GGTGAGCTTTGGTTAAAATGGGGAAGCTTGCTTCTGTGGAGAGGAGGAGGAGGCTGCCCCTGAGATACACACACACATTCACACACACACACACATACACACACACACAAACACAAACACACACACACACAAACACACACATAGACACAGAGCGGTGGAGCTGCTGTTGACTCAAGGGAACACGTTGTCTTTCCTGTTCAGACAAACCGGACGACAGGCGGACATGTTGAAATGTGAAACTGCACAGTCATACTCACATTGGCGGCGGGTATGATATCACTGGGAAGTGTCGCAATTCCTTTCATGTGTCCCTGAATATTTGATAACACTCTCTTTTTGCCCGTATTGTATGTGTTTATTGGCTGTTACATGAAATAAAGTTAAAAATGATACTTTTGTGTAAGTAAAATGTAGTGGGATTCTACTTCCAGGCATCTCATTAAATCACACACACACACACACACACACACACACACACACACACAAGCATATGCATGTATATGTGAGTTAAAGGGGGAGATAAGATAAAATTGTCCTATTATTATCATTATTATTAATGATTACATCTTTGAAAAGGCTCTTTCAAGAAGTACCTATTCTTATGTATGGTATACTATTATTCCATAAAGATGTATATAAGCTAAGTTAAGCTTCAACCCAAACATGCACAATATTTTCATGATATGATATTATGCTATGGTAAAAACAGGTTTGGAAACTGTTTTAAAGTGATATCATAAAGCTATGCAAAACAATGCAGGGAGCAGCAATGCAGACATCGTCTCAGTTTACATTTTGGCACTATGAGTACACTGGTTTTCAGTGTTGGTTCATGCCGTTGCATTATTATCTACTTACTGTCAAAATGTTTGGTTGTTATTTAGCATTTAGGTGGGTTTATCTTCCATTGCCTTGCAGGTTAGAGGATTAGCAGCATTACAGTAGCAGTTTATGTACTTACGTAGTCAGTGTCAGGCCACATACTGAAATCATTCAGGTAAGGTCTGGTCATGAACAGTGCTCATATACACAGTATTTTATTCCTGTGAGGAAATGTGAGGAAAAAGTTATTTCAGCAGAGAAAAAGAAATATAATGTAACCCCACAAACTAGAATAATAAAATAAGCAACAATAAAGTAGAAATAATAAAGTAATAAAAGCAATTCAGTATTAACAATTGTGGGATTATGTGCAAATTTAAGTTTATTATATGGCAAGTATGGAAAAGAATATGGATTACTAATATTGATGGCTTTACATACAGTTGTTACAATCTTATTTGAAAACATAGATTATCTACATTGTGCTGTTTATTTAACTCTAGAGAGATGTAATTAAATGTGTATATAACTAAGTTTATGTAAGTATATATGCACACAAATTTACTATATATACTGTATAAAACTATATCATAAATACTTGTATAAAGTATGTAAGCATGAAAAGCTATTCTTCAAATATCCCTCAAAATTTGAAACAAATTATGATGTTTTTTTTTTGTTTTTTTTTTGTTTTTAAAGGGTAACAGGTGAGGTGACTGAAGTTCTTGTTTGACAGAACACTTACATGATGATGATAATTAGGGGAGACTGGGGCTTCTTGTCACACGGGTAAGATGTCACACTGTTAATATTTTAACACACAGAGGGCGCTACTCAAAAGCTGAATACTAGTTTTGTGCCTCTTTATGGTCTGATATCATATCCTGTCTGGGAAAAGCAGAGGACACTGTTAACTGAGGTGAGCACCAATTAACCCTTTTTTCACACACTAAAATAAAAAAAAAAACAATCAACTTGGTATTTTTTGTAATAATCTTCTAGCAGTTAAAAATCTTAATAATTACACATTGGTAGAGGGGGGGATAAAGTCTATTATACTTTTGCTAATGTCCTGCTTTAAGCTAACTTTAAGTTATAGCTAACATTAGCAAACATGGCAGTTTGGGGCAACTTGTCTCAGTGATTTTGGGGTAAGTTGTCACATGTGACAGCTTGTTTGAAATTATTTTCCAGTTGCATTTGGGACTAATTTAATGGCCATGTTCCAGGATTGATTCAAATTAAATGATTAATCAATCATTTTTTTCTGTGGTTGAATTTAAGTTTGAATTTTAATTTTTTTTTTTTTTTAAGTAAAGGAGGATGAAGAAGGCACTTAAGGCTGAAAGGCAGACACAAGGTAAGAAGAATCTATTTCAAAAGAAATGCAGGGGAACCAACCTACCACACCAAAGAAAAGGAAGAAAATTACAGGAAAACTTCAGATGCCTCTTCATCAGATGAAGATGAGTGCCTGTGCCTTGTTTGTGTGGCGACTTGAATCCAGTGTGTGAAATGCACAGTGGGCTCATTAAGAGTTTATTAAGGTTTGATACCTTTGTTTGTTTTAAATAATTTTCCAGTTGTAGTTCAGTAGTTAATCAAATTTTCTGTAGCTGAATTTAATTTTGAATTTGAATTTTAAAAAAATAGTAACACAACAATAAACTGGTTCTTGTTTTATTTGTTGCAAAATCCAGTGTGACATCTTACCCCACATAGTGTGACAACTTACCTGCTGATGGGGCAACGTGTCCCATGTGCACACTCACTATTTAAATGTCTGTAAGTCTGTACTGAAATATGATATAAAAATGACATGAATACAAAATATATGCCTGAGACTTTGTTCTTTCATTTGGTATGCAGTTTTAAACAATATGATGTACTGATCCCAAGATATATAAGAGTGTGAAAAGTGTGACAACATGCCCCAGTCTCCCCTACCTGGGACTGTTGCAGGGTTCAGAAAGTACATATAAGGGACTTTGATGGCTGGATCCACATTGTGGATCTGATCATCTGGGGTGGTGGGGTTGCTGCAGTGGCATGACGACACTCCCAGGATCAATGGTAGTGATGATATGGCTGTGTGTATGTTTGTAATGTGCATATATGTATGAATTCATGTTCATATGAGAGTATGTACTTGTATGTATATTTGTGTATATGTAGGTATACTGTATATTATTATTATTTTCAGGCTCTAACTGCATTAATTGCAAGTTTAATTTAACTAAAGAGAACAGGTAGTAGTTTCGAGTTGTATGATTTAATGAAAGGGGGTGGGATTAAACAAGTGTATACTTCTTCCCACTCCTTTTCAAATGTGTTGAAAAGGAAAAAAAGGAGAAAGGGATCTTTGTTTTGTACTGTCAAATTGTTTCTTTTCTTGCATATTTGAAATAAATTACAATCAATCAATCAATCAATTTCCATTTATGGCATACACGTCCATGTTAAATATCTGTAAATGAAACATATTTGAATTTGGCACATTTTTATATATGGACATATATGTACATGTGCCAAATTTGTACTTGTACTCACATATATTACAAATACATGCATCTTCCCCAGTTTTGTTACCACTGTCATATACGTATGTAGAGCAGGTATGGGTGCACATACATGACCATATAAGGACAATATAGATTTTCACATACATACATACATATTTGTATATGTTGTTTTCAATATGTTGTTTTCATATACATACATAAGTTAAACATATGTTCACTACATCTGGGCCACACATATATAACCTTATATGTAATGTATAGTGAGAACTGAAATACTGAAAAAAAAAAAAAAAAAAAAGAAATTCATGTTGGATTGCAACTTCATTCCATTAATAACAACAACAAACAAATAAAAACAACAGTAGGGAAACAATCCAGTCATGCGAGGCACACCTCAGTGCTGCAGTGCGGGTGTTGCCTCGGGCCTGCCCTCTTTCCTAACCTCAGCTCCACTGAGCACCTGTAGGTGCCTTTGATCACAGCATCAGGAAACATGACCCTCTGCTTGCCAATGACCAGCAACCACAGATTCAGAGGATCATCAGCTGTATGCGCAGGTGTCAAGCAGTCGTGGCTGTAAGAAGTGGTCACACATGGTTACTGATGGACTGCAGGATCACTGTTATGAACACTGTTTTCCTGTTATTGTTCACATTTGTTTATTGTTGTTATTTATGCAATGAAGTTGCAATTTCAGTCCAATATGAAGCTTTTATTTTTGTTCTCAGTATATGTTTGGTCATATATGACTAAGTACTGTATGTATTTATGGCAACATTTGTCAGGGATAGGGGCATAGTGTTCATATTAGATTTCAATAGGTGAATTAAGGGCATTTTGGAGTAGAGACTAGAGAGAAGATAAGAGTTTACTGTGTCATACTACATTTGGAAACTAATCTACCATATCAGACTATTCATATGATTAATCATATTATTATAACATTACTAAATTGACTCACTGACCCACTCCATAGCAGTCTTTTTCAGATATCTCTCTTTTTCCAACATGGTTGTTATATATTATTTGTGTGCAGCCAAGTCTCCAGTGGACCTTCAGACCTCCAGTCGACCAGATGTTGTTGTCAGGAGAGTTGTGATGTAACTGCTAAGCTTGCCAAGAGGCGTTGTTGGCAGACTAAGATGATTCTTAGGTTGCAAAAGTAAAGTAAATACAAAACTTACTACCAATAAATCTCAGGGTATACAACAAATACATGTATACAGTTTCTCAACCTCTGTCCCTCCCTTCTTTCCTCCCTCCCTCTCCCTCTCCCTCTCCCTCTCTCTCTAAATACCCCCACAAAAAGTCTGCTTTGTTTATATATCTGCACAAGAATAGCCCAGCCAATAAAATCACAGAGCACTGATAGGTATGGTGAATCACCGCCCAATCAGCTGCTGGATTGGTGACAGGTAAGATGAGTCATGACGGCTGAATAGAGACAGGAAGTTGATTGGTGACAGCACAGCTCTGAGTCACCAGGCAACAGTTCCCCATTGGTGGAAACATTGGCCAATGACAAGAGAGTCACAGGCTAGGGGACAAATGAATGATTTACTTTTGCAAGAAATGTAAACCACTTAGTTAACATTAACTACTATTCAGCACCAATTGTCCATGAAGTAGGTTTGTACTTACAGATATGAGTTTCATTCTAAAAGAAGATACTGACCACAAGAACAAGGAGACATCTCCTCTTACAAAGTGACTGTGATATCGTTTTATTGCTGAAATCATTGATTAACAGTGCTATGACTTGTACAGAACGGATCCTCTGTATGTTAGAGATATTGATGATGATCCTCAGGTAATGATGCTTCTTAAAAATAGGGGAGAGTGGGGACAGTTGACCCTCTTTCAAGTCTCGTTTTTCCTGCTTTAGGGTAACCATAAACGGTTTTATTTATTGAAGGCTGACTGAGCACTGATGCCCTTTTCCACCAGAACAATGCATCACATTCATACAGTTACGCACGCTTGCACCTGGCAACTGTCCAGTGCAACCGCAGCCCTCTACTGTTGGACAGTGGGAATCTCCAGCAGACCACATGGGGGCTGATTGGCCACTTCAATGGTGGCTGTTGAGGGAAGGCGGGGAGCGTTTCTCACTCTCCCTGCCCAGATTTTCCACAACCGAGTCAGGGATTTGAGCCCACAGCCTGCCACTCACAATCCCATGTCTCTCAGCTTTAGCCCACTGCTGCCCCAAACATATAAAGGCTAAGACTCAGGGGTTTCGGACTCCCTGAAGACCCTTCTTACACCTGGTGAACAAGAACGCACTCATTCTTCATCCCGCTCCATTTCCACCCACACCAAAGCGGATTATTTTTACATCTTGTTGCCAGCAGAGATTTTACATTTGTCAGCTTGGCTATACTTTTCATTAAATCAATTGTGGTTTGGATCTTGTGGGGATAAACATTGAGCTGACTGGCACTGAGCCCCACTGAGCCCTCATCTGAAGAAGCTGCTAATGGGAGCCATATCCAGGGTTTCTCCTGCCGTTTAGAGAGGTTTTGGTGGTAACCATGAAAGCATGTGGTGGGTTTCACACGGCGAGGGGAGGCAGAAAGGTCTCAATAATAATAACAAGGGGAGGAATAAAACAGTTGAGATGTCCATCATTTGGTAAAAGTGATGGTTTTTAAAATTATTGATGGATCTTAAAGCAAGCTATGGTATATTTCAAGGGTTGTGGGTAACTCAAGTTCTTGGTTGACATAACCTTTAAACATATACAGTGTAAATGTCAGGAAATGGTTCAGAATCTATTGGATGTTTGAAATTTTCCTTTAGGTGGTGAGAAAAAATACTTTGTTGACGCAGTTGGGCCAAATATTACATATGAATAGCAGTGTGGACAATCTAGATTGTCAAGCGAGTTGTAAATTGTAAGACAGTAAACCACACTGACTTCCACATATTAAGCTATGATGATTGTCTAATCCTCCAGGCACATCATAGAGTTAGTTATCATCATGAGGCAACCACCAATTCAAACAAAATCCATTACATTTTCCACAATACCATTCATTTTTTCTCATGCACACTATGAATTGAATTCATGATGATTTTTGTCGGCCAAAAAGAGATTAAGCTAAAAATGAAGCAAAAAGGTGGTTAAATTTTTGATCAGTTTACCCTCCACTACATCCTTGCCTACATGACAAACCCCTAAATGTCAATATGTCACCAAAGTACAGTAGGAAAAAACAAACCATGAAAGTGTTTGGAGATGCTATTTGACTTTGGCCTGTTAGATAGATCACCTTAGAATTTAATGGGCAGCACAAATCTTGGTATCAAAACAGAGCAACAGTGCTCAGCTCTATTCATTCTGGGTCTGCGGTCAGGCAGGCAATACAGCATACAAGTGATAACATCAATGTGCTCGTTCCAGTTTCAATGGAAAATCCCACAGGCCGTTACTGGCAGCATGGGGTACTGTAAGGCGATCCTTAATCAGAACACTTCACGCTTTGTTCCCTAAATAGATGAATCCTGCTGGACATTTTGGTAAAGTGGCTTTCAGTCGCCAAGCACAATAAAAGCGCTGGCGTTTCTCTCGGTGATATTAAGAGCATTTTATATTTTGCTGTGCCCAATAAATCACACAATGCATCAGCTAATGTCTTCCAAGTGTGTTTTTTGACTGCTAAGTCATGCATGAATTTAAATGAATTCAATTTGCTCAGGGATTCTCTTAGTTCCAGCGACATTGTGCTACCACAGGAGTTTGGTGTTATCATCTGGAGTTTTTAAAGTCAGTGTAGCACCACAGTTAAGAATGACACCCTGTTCCTTCAGCCAAGCACCTAGAAAACACCATAACAATTGTTTTCCTTCTATTTTGTACAGAGTTCCTTCAATGCCAGTGAAGTTTTCAAGAGAGCTTAATAATAATAATAATAATCATCATCATCATCATCATCATCATAACTCCGCCTACTGAAGTTTAACTCAACCAGTTTTTCCATCAGCACACCTTTTAGGTATTGAGGTGATCTGAAGCAGGTAGAACATTGTTCTTGGTGGACACAATGAACCTGTGACCTTTCAGTTATGGAACAGTCTCCCTAAACATCACGTTACTTACAATTACCTTTTGGATAAGTGGTTCCAGTTTTCAACCACAGCACACTGAAATCACAAATAATTCAATTCATTATAATAGGCAACACAATATTTAAGTTCGGGCTTTCCAAGCCGTGAAGAAGGAGGGAAAATATTGCTAAGCCTGGTATTATCTGACCTCAAAATAACCTTGAGGCCATTCTCCCATTGCAGTGAAGACAAAGTAAGGGTCCAAATTAAACATCAGCTGTATATGCAATTACCCAACCATGTGGTGTTCATTCACTAGGCTAGCAAAGTCAAGATGTACAGGCTTAAAAATAAGATGTGTCTGACTTGGAACATCACATACTTGTGTTGCTTTTTGAGTTTCAAGTTTACTGGCGTTTAAAGTGCATTTAACAACATGATCTTGGCATAAAGGTTAAAGCAAAGATGTTCAGTTAAAAGAATAAAACAACACGTGAGAGCAGTTTTTGAACAAGGCCTTTGGCTAGAGTTAAAATAAAACACGGAGATGAGTTTTCAGTATTGAAAATAGTCTGTGTCACATTCCCTAATGTGGCTTGGCAAGCTGTTCCACAGCAGGGGAAACAACACTCAACACAGCATATGTTAAAGTAATAACCTGTGACATTTTCATATAAATGTGTCTGTTGTCTAATTGATGTCTAATTCGTTCAAGACAACAGTGATTCAATCTGTGCTCTGTTAATGAATGCTTTATATTTGCTGTTTTAAACAACCTGTGTCAGGTAGGTCAATCCCAGAAAAATCCTCTGGTGAACAGGAGGTGATACATTTTACATTAAATATAAGAAGAACTGGGTAGTTAGCATGAGCAGGGTTAGCCACCATGGCTGAACAGACAAAGAAAAGAGCAACACCTACAGAAACTCAAACTTCATCAACAGAAAATCCAAGGAGAAAGACGTCACAGTCCCGCCCACACTGTTTGATTGACAGGTGATCTCTGGGAAGAGCAGTGCAGAAACAGCACCGCAATAGCCGCTTTTCACAGCAGCTATTTTGACCTGTAATAGCAGGAAAACACAGGTGTTACTAATGACATTAATGAAGGTTCTGTTCCATTTAAGTGTAGCAGAGTCTTTCCAGTGAGCCAGCATGAACAATAGCAGGACCCTGGCTCTGTTGGACCTAAATGGAACAGAACCTACAGAACTTTCACTGTCATATCATTAGTAACTAGGGTTGCCAACCACACTGCCCTGGCACCCCAGATTCTGTCACACATTTGGATGTGCGAAAGTTGACAACTCTATTAGTAGCACCTGTATGACCACCTCAAGATAATAGCAAATATCTAACAGTAGACTTTCTGGTGACATAGTGAGCTCCTTGCCTGCTGTTTTAACACATACATTTATCAGATGGCTTGGGCAGCCAATGCTGTAAATGTATGAGGCTTGCTGTTTAATTCTTGACAGAACAGAATCATGTTTTCCAATCAGCACATTTCAGTTATCACCGCTGAATCCCACACAGTTTATCCACTCAAGATCTTTTTCTTTAAAAGCTCTGGAGATGCACCTGAATATGTGTTCTGCTTTTGCAACATTGCAGATGGACATATCTAGAAACCCATCGGCTACTTTCTCTGTCATTTCAACATATCTTGGAAGGATTGCACATTCTTTTTCACAAGTGAACAAGAGTATTGCATTGCTGCATCTGAGTGAGGGATCATCTCTCTAAACAAGTTTCCTGCGTGCTGAGTGACAGCAAAAGAAACCAGCCCAGCCTCGGTACATCGTTACATGCTGTGGTCTCTGCAATAATTATGTATTTACAACTAGAAAAAACTGCAAAAGCACTGGTAGCATGAACAAGCAAGATGAAACTAAAATATATGTGCAGCATCTTATCAGCTAAGGTTAGCTTAGGTTAGGTAGCTTACCTCAACATGTCTGCTGCAGTCAGTAGGTCCATGTGAGAAATTTTCAATTGCACAATGTGCAGTGTGCTTATAAGACGGGCTAGCCTTTACCTTCTGTAAACAAATGTGAACAATGTGTAGCATATTTCCTTTTTGCTTCTTTTGACATAACTCAACATAACTTGTTCTCAACTACTCTCAATAAACTCATCCGGCAGCTTATCGTTACCTCACCTCACCTCACCTCACCAGCACCCGGCAATAAATTTCAATATCCCTGCCGTACATTGTTTGCCTTTGTTTGACTTAGTGACATACCCTCCAGACCTTTAGATGTGGTTGACCTGACTCAGCGATGACTCTGGGTCCAACTCCAAATTACACAATCATGTGTGCAATAAGAGCAAAACATTGGCAAAATGGATTTTTATTTCTTAGAAATTTGACCATAAACAATGGGGGATGACAGGGTCAGTGGCAGGAGGGCGTGCAAACACATGTTGTGACTCAAAGTATGCCTGAAAAAATAACAGAGCAAGAAGACATAAAGGTGCTATGTGCTAGCATGTTAGCATCAAGAACTCAGGTAAACAACCTATCCAACAGCTTGCTGTAACTTCAGCTCCCTGATAATAAATTTCAACATCCCTCCCATATTATTATTGGATTGATCGATATTGATGACCCATTCAGTGCTAGATAGGGCTACTCTACTGCCTGCTTGCGGGAGATTTTCCTTGCTAGCCAGGTGTTATCACTCATTTGCGGGAGACTCCCAGAAGTTGCAGGAGACCTGAGAGCCATGCATTGTTAACGGTGAAGTTCAGTCTTGTTTGACTGTATTTTACTTTATAATGCACTGGTTCTTTTGACATGTTTGCAGAAGCATGCAGCCTATTTACAATATTGCTAGCTAGCTGAGTTAACCCGAGTTAGTGGCTCAAACAAACATAACGTAGCACAGCATTGAAGCATTGTTACACTGTATTTGATTTGTGTGACAAGGTGCTGTGCTCTTTGATTGGATTAAAATGTAAATAGAGTGGATGGGAATGACTGAAATATCCTTTTACCATAAGTATTGCAATATAGGAGCATTTGTTAGCAGATGTGTTTAAATCATATATATCAAGTAATGGAGATTTTTGGAGATTTCATTCCTTTTCAGCAGTTTTTAACTGATACAGTCACATAAATTCACACCTAGGCGTTTCCCTTGTACAAACACAGTCTCTTGTTACTAAGCAGTTCCAGCTGAGTTAGAGGTTAAAGTGCATTGCTCACTGCTGAGGAAGCAATTCATAAAATTACCAATTGTTTTTGCAGTAGTGATGGCATGATGACACAGAGCACACAAACGAACTGTATTAACTTATATGTTAAAATGCTAAAGATATAACAGAATTTTAGCTAAAAGGGTTGCAATATACAAAGCATATTTTGGGTAACATTCCCAGGGAAATGGAGTCAAATAGCTACTTAAACATTTCATGTAATAAAACAACTGTGCTAACACTGTGTGAGGTTATGCAGTGAGTTGTGATTACTTAAATTTTGATTGGATTTTGGTTTATGGAGGCTACTCCACATTGTCAAATATTGTTTGTCTGCAACTTTTTCTATTTGTCTTGATGCTTTTATCATGGGCAGATCTGTCTTGCAAAATAACTTGTTCATGTCAGTGGAACTTCCTGTTTCAAAGAGGGTTATCTTAATAAAAATGTCTTTCACAGTGTGTTGGTGGCAGTGGATCAGACACCAGTCACGTCACCGTACACCCCGACACAGTGGAAAGATTCTCCTCAGCCTATGGAGGAGGAGCAGAAAGACAGAGAGCTTTCTGATTAGTGTTTTAAGAAACAGGGTGGGGCTGAACATACCGTGTGATATTTGGTAAATGTGACTGTTCATATGGAAAGTACCTGAGGATTTCAGCTGGGCCTGGACAGGGTTAAGTGTGTTTGTTTGTCTGTCTGCCTCTCTCTCTTTCTCTCTCTCTCTCTCTCTCTCTCTCTCTCTCTCTCAGTCTCTGTCTGTGTTCATGATTGCGTGCCTGTGAACATGTTTTGCAGTGATTTCTGTCAATTTAGGCGAGGAAGAAACACCCTGAGAACACAAACTGTACAGTAGTTGTCGATAAATAAATGATCAGAATAAACTAAATGAGTGGAAGGCTTTATAAAAAAAATATATATATACTTCACCGGGCAGACGGTTGCTAAGGAAGTTTGCTGGGGGTCAACAGTGTGACAACCAATCCGGGCCTCCCCCATCCTCCCTTATTGATTTTGTCAAGAATTATCGGAATGTGCACAAATCCATTGCTACTGCTGAGCTAGTTACACGATGTACTTTGACCTTTGCGTTTGATGACACACACACACACACACACACACACACACACACACACACACACACACACCATCAAACACTGAGGAAGGTTGAGGGCCAAAACATCTGTCATTTTTCCTCCCCGTCTTTACCAGAAGATGTTCTAAGTAATTTAGTCCCCTGACTATATTTC
>OMKZ01045157.1:7980-19821 GCA_900302535.1 Neoniphon sammara | reverse complement strand
GCCAGTCACGTCTTCATAAACGAGTAGGGTGAAGAGCAGCCTTAAGTTGTATCCTTCACCTGCAAATGCGAGAGGGTCCAATTAGAATTAACTCTTCAGTGAGTGTAAAAAGAAGCACACTCAATTTCAACATTAAACATTAGTTTCATATAACATTACATTTAAAAAGGTAGAGTCTGGAGGGTGTTTTTTTTGCCCAAAAATAAATGCTAGACGTGCAGCAAAGTAGGAGGGCTACTAGCCCCAATAGCTGGCCTGGATGTTTACAAGTGCTAGCACTTATCTCTCTCTCCGCAAAGAAAAAGAAATACAGCCTTCACATGATAAGAAATTTGCTCATCGCTCACCGCCAAGTATAAAAGAGGCACTGAGCGGACGCGGCGGAGCTCAGGGATACGTCATCAACAAGTGCGAGGTATTCACGGTTGCTAGGCAACAACAACGCTACGATAATATACGTATACGTATATTATTCACAACATAATCTCTCACATAATTTGAACTTTGAGCGTAGCGGTAAGCGGCAGAGTGAAGCCCTGGAGCCGCAGACCGATATACGGCCGTCACTGACAACTAAGCCTCGACTGGTAACAAGTATGAGAGCCGTTGTCATGCGCTAGCTCGATGCTAACTTCGGCTAGCGGTAGCGGTTAGCATCCACCACAAACACCCGCTTCCCAGCTCAAAACAACGGCTCTACTGCTCCTTACAACATAACACTAGAGGCTCCCGTTGTTTGTGACAATTTACCCTTGGCAAATGCCACTGGTGCTTTGTTTTAGTTGAAACACAAGTGTCGTATCACAAATACACAATCAAATCATGCTTAATATGAAAATACTACAATAGATATGGATAAAAAAATGTCCTCCTACCTCTCAAGTCAGAAAACGATGACAATCCGCTGGCAACTTCACCGCCAAAACCAAGCAAGCTGACAGTTTCAGTTTGCGCATGCGTAGTCTGAAGCATTTGAATTTTCTTCTTACTGCCACCTTCTGGGTGTAATAAGTATTTCAATCATAATTCACTTTAATTAAATGGTTTGTGATTAACCAACACATAATTATTTTGTACAAATAACGAAAGACACAATTACATGGACTTTATTAGAAAAAAATATTTCAACTTAACAAAGACATGTATTTTAAGTAAACTGAACACATAAAAATAATATACAGTGGACAACCCACCTCATTCACTTTTTTGAGTGTACCTACATCTCCCTTCATAAGAGTCAAAAGTTAAACCCATTAGCTCAGAGCAAAAGGAAAGTCAAGTTTCGAGTCTACTTTCTTTATTTGGGTGGAGAGCAAATGACTGAAAATGACCCTGCAGCACCCACTTCCATGAGCCGCTGTCAGGGTGGGCATTCATTCAACTTTAATCTCCTCAAGTTGAGCGCTGGCAGGGATTTATGGGTAAAAGCCTACAGCTGCATGCTGTTGCATAACTCAGTCCTATTAACCAACCTGTTTCTCAGTGACACAGAAACAGGAAATCAATGGGAAAGGCCATTTTGATGGTGCCATGCTAGCTTTTGGATTTGGTCTGTTGTGGTGACAAGTTTGAGGTGAGGTGTGTGTGTACATGTGTGTGTGCATGCAGATCACCGTTATGTGTCAGGGTGAGTTATGTGGCGTGTTGCTTGCGTCTACAGAAGGAGGGCATTGACAATATTTCCATGCATGATGTTGAGAGTAAAAAGAAAAAAAAGAAACAAAGCTCTTCTCAGGAAATGAGTTTGTCCAATAGCATAATAATGTATAGAGGAAATCCTCTAAAGCCATATTAGGAAAAAGAGGGATTTGACTGATTAAATCCTGGAGGTTGTGAGCCGTTTGTAATATCTAGCCAGAGGATCAAGAGATCAACTCGTATTTCACAAATTCAGAGTGCAGCCCCCCCCTTACTGTACACCATCATACTGGAAGCTGCCTACATAAGTCATTACATGGAGTTGTACCAGACCACCCAGGCATGAATATTCCCAAAACCAAAAGGCACCTAATGACCGGTAGAATTTAAAAGCCCCTTGGATGAAGCCGGCATAACCGGTCCATTTTGCTCTCGATCAGCTGGGGGAGTGGACATTTTGTGTGGGTACGACTGGCTGTAAGCTCAGAGCTGTGTGACCCCACGTGGCGGCACTGCACCACTGGTGTGCCACTGTTCTCCATGTCACTTATCCTTATTAGCTATTAATGCAGGCCCAGGCCAAGTTCTGTGAAACATTTATGGGTGAGTGCAACAACTAACCAGCGTGCTTTTTAGGAGTAATACAGAGAATCTGTGAGGGCCACTGCAAGGTAAAAAAGCTGAAACCTGCACGTCATTTTTTACAGTGTGGACTGTAGCTATTCTGCTCAGTAACCAAAACTAACTGGCAGGTTGTTCGTACACAGCTTGAAAATGAAAAACAATCCTGGGCCATATTTTTCTGCCAAATCCATTAACGCTGCAAATGTGGAATATGGTGCATACGCTGCATCTTCACATCCTAGAAAATGTCTTGTCAAGCTGCATGCTAAAATTTGGCGAGAGAATGTTTCCTTGTAACCAAGTCTTTTTTCCCTTGTTTGTAGAGAAGCAAATGCTTGGTGGATAAAGCTGAGAGGGTGAGATACATAGTAGGGACTTTTCAGTTAAGTCACAAATCTTAATCATGGCTCCATTAAGGAGTTCATTAGAGAATTGGCTGCACACATGTAATGATTAAATCTAAAACAACCAGGCAAGAAAACCAAAGATCCATTCAGTCAAAGAAAAAGCAAATAGTCTCATAAGGTAGACTGATTCATTCATAAACTATTTGTCCCAGTTTTACTTCAAAAAGACAAGAAGACCAAGATCATGTTGGAAGTAGTTTGAAGTAATTTTATGATCCCTTTTTTTTTTTTTACTTGCCCCTTTTGAAACTCTAAAGAATCATCTCTGGTTCACTTTTTTTAAACAGTTGTATTGGAAAAGCTGACACAGAACTGTGCTAGCTACTGTAAATCTCTGTGTGTTATGTCAAACTTCACTGATGTTTCCAGCCTTAACAAAGCTCCCTATTTTTCCTTGGACATCCGGTTTTTCCAGGTGGAGAGAATTTTTGAGTGTCCCTTTGCTTCCACCCGCCCCGCAGAATACGGTTCCCTAGGGAAAGTGTTAAAAATGTGGTCAGCACAAATGGAGCTTTCGGAGGTAACACTCGATCACGCTATTGAAGAGACTTGTACAAATGTTTGGGACGATTAACAAGCTGCGCTTTAACAATTCAAGAAAACAATAAGAGAACGATGGGTGGGTCTTAATAGCTCCACAATAATCAGGGAATTTAGAGGGGAAAGCCTGGAAGCGAGGTTAGTTGTTTTGACTGACATGAGGGCAAACAAATAACGACCACAACTTTGATTTTGGGTGAACTATTTCTTTAAGGAATGAGAGAGATGGAGAAACAGAAAGAAAAGGAAATGAAGAGAGAGAAAGGATGACATGTGGGGGATAAGTGATAAACATGCATGCATCTAACAAACAACACCCACCCTAACCCCTTGTCTAGACAGCAAGCGCCACATCAGCGTTGCACTCGCGAGACGACAGCGTTCACGCGACACTGGAAAGACTGTCTATACCAGTTCCGTCTGTTTGTAGCGCACATTTCAATGCATAAATCTGAGCAGCCAGCCTTTCTGTGTAGTGTGCAGTTTTCCTTTGATATGTGTGAGTATCCCTGATCTATTTTTCCATCAACACTGATACATATGATTGACAATTTACACTTAACCTGCCGGCGAAGTATTTTCAAATTTTGATTATAGCCATAGAGTTTGAAATAACAAAGCCTAGGTTGCAAATGTGGATAAATGATTCAATTCAGTGCCTTTTTACTGGGTATCACCTCGCGTTTACGAGTGTATTGTCGAAAAATAGACTTGAAGCGTAAATAAACGCTCCAGGTCGCGTTTACGCCCATGAGCTGCAGCTGAGACGCGAGCTGCACGGACAGCTGCACAGATTAAAATGAGAGCGTATCTGCTGTGTGAGACGCACAAGTAAAAAACACGTCTAAAACAGTTGCAGTATAGACATGGGGTAACACTGACCCTTTTTCCTTGAACACCCACTGATCAACTAGGCACTTCAATCTCCAGTCATAACATAATTGCTTTGGGGACTTGGACCTCGAAGCGGTGCTACTGCCTGCGACCTTTGACCTATGACACCTCCCAACTATCCAAGAACCAATCCCTGCTGATAGAGGATGGCCACAGGGAGAGCTACAATACAGCTTCACAACAGTTCAGGAAAACTGGATTAATACCTTAATGACTGAGGTTTGGGTGAACTAGAGATGACCCAGTGAGTTGCAGTTCCCTGCTTACAGCCAAATGCTGACCCATGGCCTTTAACCCCATTGATCTGGAACCTGATCGAAACGATAAGTCCTGCAAGGTCGTATTGCTTTCTCTTGGACGAAAACACACACTATGTTTGATTAAAGTGGCAATCCACAAGATGATTGTTTTTCTCCTTTCGTCTCCATCTTTGGTGCTAAGCGCTCATTGCATTCTCCTTGGACTTTCTGTAGGTGAACTTGTCTGTAGGTGCCGCTCTTTTCGTTGTCTGGTCAGCCCTGGTGACTATCACTGCTCATGCTAACTAGCCTGTTCCTGTTCTTCTGTTTACCCCTCCCCTAAAAAAAACACCCTTAGTTGTAAGAGTGTACAGCATGAGCCCTTTGCCTTCACCCAAAACCTGCTCTATCTTGCTGCAGACAGCAGCAGCCCTGCACAGTAAGGTGTTGTATAAGGATGTTTGGAAGCAAAGGAGAGCCTCCAGCATACAGCTTTAGACAGGTATCTGCAGGACTTTTCACTATGAAGGTACTTCAACTTACGTAACAACAAACATCTCCTAAAGAAGTGGACGATGGCCGTCGGTACAGATCAGTGTTTACACTGCAGAAAAATGTCCATGTTAAAATGCCAAATGTTCACACTGCAGCTCAAAGCGTCCCAGCCATTTTTTCCCCTTAAGCCAATGTTACACTGGTGCAACTGAAATGCAACTTCAGTTCCGTGCAACTTAGTTGCTTTGAAGTTTAATTCAGTGAAAATCATGAACTAGGTTTGCCTGTTCTGTATGGGTTTGGTGACACAGCAACAGTAAATTTTAATTTACAATCTGCAACTAAATGCATGGAGGTTACACTGTGTAACGTCTGCCTTACACAGATCTCATTTTGTTTAGTCAGTATGAGCAAAAACAAGTTCAATGGAGTCACGTTTTTCAATTCCAAACTTGACTGCATGGATATGTGGAGGCCTGCCGCCTTCATGCAACTTGTGCTTGAATGCTGAAACCAGAATTTGTCAGCGTTGTCAAGACAATCAAATCTTACATCACTCATACTATAACCGAAACATGTTGGAAACAAGCAGGAGAAGCATAGCTTAAAAATGCATGCGACAACTTATTTTTAGTCAGTGCATCTGTGGCTTTCCTCATTGCTGTCAGTTAGTATCAGATGTACGTTACAGCCAAGAAAGTTATGGTCATCCAAAAAACCCAGATATAGTATAAGCAGACAGTTGAAATTGAAGTCTTCGGGGCCGTGCACACAGAGGACGCGCTTGCACCAAAAAAACGGTAGCATACAGTTGCAATGCTACTGTGGTTGGGACATGGCGTCATTTAAAAGTGAGGAGAAAAAGACAGCGTTTCACCGTTGCTATGACAACACGTGAAAATGCGGCCACCCTCTTAACAGCAGTAGGTGTTTATCAACATTTGTCCCACCCCCTTTTTCTTGTGATTGGTCCTTTGTGGTAAAACTGACATTGAGGAGCGCTGCGTCTCAGTAAAAAGTGAACAGATTTCAACTTTGGACGGCGTCCAAAAACAGCAAGCAACAGCAGCACCCTGCGTTCAAAAACAGCTGTGTTGCTGTTGCTGTGTTCATATTGGGAAAGAATTAAAAAACAGCGCGATGAAATTCAGAAATGTTCTCCGTGTGCACGGCTCCTTAGTCTAGAAGAGTACATTAAAATATTGTTCTCTTTAAAACAATTGAAAATATTTGCCAAGGCTTATTCCCAGTGCAGCTTCAGGTGTTGCAATAATTTTCTTTAAACAACTGGAAATATCTCGAAATATGGTGTATCACTGCATTTTTATCAAGATAATGTCCATTTCTTCAACAAAAGTCTTGAAACAAGTAGATCTATACTGGAAAAAAGTGAAACTATCTCACCCCAGTGTGAGATTTTAATACTTGTCTCAAGAAAATTAAGATTTAAGCACTCACTGAGCAGACTAAATGACTTGTTAAGAAGGATACCATCTGCATGTTGACCACAAGCCTCAACAAATCACCATGTGATTTTGCTCGCAAACCAGGTCAAAGTTTATGTAACATCTGAACAACTGCCTCAGCCCTGGTTTGAAAAAAAAAAAAAAGGAAAAACTTATGGAACATGCGTCATCGTCACTGACCACAATCAGGTCATGAATGAATCAGGCCACACAACTGGTGACTGATTATATATTTATAGCCAGTTATGTTATTTTGATATTGGTCTGAGACTATGTTGGACTGACTGTATCATACACTAACTATAGTAGTATTTCCACACAGGTCAGTATTTCAGTAATTCTGTCCTCTTTCTCTTAGGCTAGATACTCCTAATTTTTGATTATTGCAGAAGTTTAGAATAATCATGGAGTGTAACCAGAAACTACTGCAAATATTCATCAAAGGATTGAATATTAATCAAAACACATGGGGGGGGTAAACACACCACCAAAACCATCACAGTTTAATAACTGCTTTTCAGATCCGAACAGATCAAGATATTTTCTTCATATCTTCAAAATGGTATTATGGCAATGCTGGTCTCATGGAAGCTGTAATTCCATTTTTCCTGGCATTGTTATTAGGGTGACTGCTGTAAAGCAATCACACTATTGTAATCCAATTTTAATTTTTCCGTCTGATTTTGTGCACGCCACTCCTCCTCCTGTTTTTGAGCTCTCGGCGCCAAATGAACTGTAAAACATCCGGCTTGATTCGGTGAGGTGTGCTTGTGCTTTGCTAAGCCTAACAGCTTAGCAACCATCCAGAACACTATAGCAACTGCTTAGCAACACCCTAGCAACACCGTAGCAACCATCCACAATCATAGCAACTGCCAAGCAACCAACCAGAACATTGTAGCAGCCGCCCAGCAATGGCTTAGCAACCATCCACAACACCATAGTAACCACCTAGCAACACCCTAGCAACCATCCAGAACACCATAGCAAACACCAAGCAACAACCTAGCAACCATCCAGAACACCATAGCAACTGCCTAGCAACACCATCCAGATCACCATAGCAAACGCCTAGCAACCGCCTTGTGACACCCAAGCAACTGCCTGGAACACTCTAGCAACCTACCAGAACACCATAGCCATAACCAAGTAACACCCCAGTGTTTACATGTACTGCCCTAGCAGCATGTATCAACCAAGCTTGCTTGACAGCAATCACCCACAGTTTCTTCAGGAACTGCACTTTCAAGTTATCTCTAAAGATGAAAAACAATAATCCACTTTACTGGCAAACAACATGTCAAACCTCTGACATGTCAGACCTCTGAATATGATGAGATGGAAAGTCAATTTGGTTCTAGTGAAATGTTTTTCACTCCATGAGAGAAATTTGATTGGTAGACAGGGCACATTAAAATCACATAACAAATCATCTCATCATAAAGCACTAAGACAAAACTCTGGTGAAAAGAAAAGACCACAGCGGGAGGCACCAGCTCGGTATGGTGCCAAAAAAGGTGCTCATCAGTGCAAAACAAAGTTCCTACCTAGACACAAGAGGGTACATCATTTCTTCTGCAAATTACACTCTCTAATTGCATAATTAATAAATATGTCCTTGATTGTTTTGCTCTTCAGTTTAGGCCCTCTGCATCAGCACAAAATGCCCTCTATGGACTCTGCCTAAAATAACTTGCAACAGATTGAGGATCAGCTCTTTCAGCGGAAACATAATCACAACAGAAAGTGTTTACCTTGTACTATAAAATGAAAACAAAGCTGACTACACAATGTTTAAATTGGAACATGATCTTGTTGGCTTTGTTGTTGAGACGGCATGCATAGGTCTGGTAGGAAATTAAAATGGAATTAGGCCCGTGCAGAAAGTGCTGCAAAAAGCAGATCTGACGATCCAGAGGGAAACAGATCACCTGATCAAGCCCACGACTGCTTGAAATGTCCTGGAAACAAACATCCACAGCAAAAGGCAAAGGTCACAAGAATATATAGCATTGTGGCTGACAATACTAGACTGTTAAAAGCTAGGGGTTCATTTGTGGTTCCTCTAAGATGCAAAGGGAACTAAAAAGCACTAAAGGTTCCTCATTACAAAAGGGTCTTCTCCGGGGATTCTTTTATGGCTGCAGCTTGAAGATCCACTAAAGGTAGGGACACACTAAGCCGACCTCAAAGGCTGACAGTCAGACTGCTTTGTGTTTCCTCACATCTAAAAGTTTTCCATGAACACACCACACAGACTACAGCTGACTGCTGACATGCAGCACGTTCTGCGCCTGCGTAAGAGAAAATAACTCTTCTAGTCTCATGGCAGCAGTTTTTATTTACAATTCAAAAAAAGCAAAATGGAAGCTCCAGGACCACAAAAGATAAACAAACATAAATTTCATATCACTCAGTCTATTCACATGGTTTTGTTACATGGATCAGGAAAATGTCTGATGAGAGGTTACAAGCACTGAAGGTCTTTTGCTTGTGGACGAAAGGGTCATTTACCACAACCAGCTGGTGAGCACAATTTTCTCCACTCGTGCCCTGTTGCTTGGGCTCAACAGCCAATCAGAAAGCTCTCTCTCACTGACAGCAGCCATTGCCAATTCAACATGCTCAATCTACAAGTGCTGACAATGTACAGTAGGATGCACCGCAAAATTACAGGTGGTCATCGGCCACAGAGACCCAACAACACCCCAACAATGACTAAAGCTAATGACTAAAGGGTCCTAAAGCTTCCTCTAACCTCGTTTATTTATTACACTGTAGGTTGTGGTGGCTATAATCTTGGCATGAGTGTCTCCATGTGGGTTTATGATAAGATCCAAGAACAGCTTCACGTTTCCTTCTCTGAAAAACACCACCGCCTGAACCAAGGATGTCTTGTGACATCTACTGAGAACACTGGTGTGAAAATTGTCTTTTCCCATGAACAATTTCCATTTCTACTGACTTGAGGTCTGTGGGTTCGTTCCGGTTTGTTTTCCTCCACTGGTTCATGTTCCTGAAGAATTTGCCAGCAACCATGAAACCATTAGTCTTCAGCGTTGGACGGTAACAGTTCTGCTCTGTGTCTTTACCAATGCCATCCATCATGAAATGGTAAAGTTCAAAACATTACGCAACACTTGAAATGTCATGGTTGTGTTCTAGCCTGATCTGTTCCTTCTGAAATGTCCAGTTTGCAGCAGCCTCACACACAGCTTCAGGCAAAATAGCCTAAGACTGACATACACACACACTCACATGTTGCATAGCACACATGCACATACACACACTGATGTTCATTGAGTGCAGCTGACAGGTTAGTCAGTGGATGATCATGGCTCTCAACATTTTTGGTTCACTAGCCTGAAAAATGAAGCAAAACCAGCTTGTGACCCCCTGTTGCTGACATAAACACACTAAGTGGTGAACTTCTGACACCAAATGCTGATTTTTATATTCCTTTCTCAGGCAATTTTACCACTTTAGTGCACTAGAGGGTCACGAATACACATTCCCAGCATGCATTTCAGGGTGAGATGCAGAGGGTGGCAACATTAACCACGTAAAATCAAAAGTCTATCTCTCAAATATTACTAAGGTAAAAGTATCAGTAGAAGCTCAGTCTGAAAACTCAAAGTAGTCATTGTGAAGAAGGTTCCTTTCAGAGTGTTAAATTATTGACGCATTTGCATGGAAAAGCTTCTTCTGCAAAGGAACTCCAGCCGTCAGAGAAATGTAGTGCAGTAAAAAGTACAAGATTTTCCTTTAAGTTACTTTCCATCTCTGTTTCACACAATGAAACTGATATTGAAACTGTTTTCGAAACTGTTTTGAACTGATATTAGAAAGATTTCACAAAAGGATGGAGGTATGATGTCTTCTAAACTTTCATTTTGGCAGTACAGTTCTTAGGTTTTCAACACTGGTGAAGGCCATCAAATCAATATCTATTCAACATGTTTGCTGGCCTATTTGAATGTATTTCCTTTGCTTTTTATGTCTGCATTGTTTTGAGTTTTGATGCCATTTGGTTTGTTACCCAGTTCACCGCCGTCACTGTTAGTGTCAGAACACACAACTGCCACCGCCTGTTTAACATGGAATCCTATGGGAAGTGACTGCTTTGCATCTGCACAGCGTCCGCTCCTTAAAAATAAATGGGCCTGGCACTTTTAGAGCTCGAAAACAGCTGATCTTTTTCTGAAAAAGTGCTATGACGTCAACCACTTTTTTATCAACCAGACAATCACTATGAGCAATGTCAGGGGAGAGTCGACATGAAACCGTCACTGTAAACAAACAAAATGGAGATCAAGCAGAAAATGCCAGTACAGAGGCTTGTTTTGGTGGTAAGAGAATAAGGTGCATGACAGGTCCGCTAAAAGATACTTCAACAAAGATGCAATGCCGGATTAAGAGACTGTTGGGATTAAGTGCTTCACAATAAAGTTTTTTACTGTTTTGCTAGCTAGAAATGCCGGTTAACTGATAGCATTACTTATAAAGGCAGTACTTAACCTGGCAACCTCTCCCTCGCCATGTTTAATAATGTTTACAGGAAATGTAAACAATATATTTCGCTGGTAAAATCATCTGAGCCAAGGCTACAATATGCAGCTACGTCACTATCCACTGGCACAAAAAGCACTCTTGGAAAAAAACTCACACCCTTAGTCATCTTGACTTTTGTCATATGACATTTTCATAAACTCTTTTTTTTGGGTTGTTCTCATCTCATTCAGTTCAGTTACCAGTTACAAATAAACTGAACCTAAACCTCCTCTGTTACACAATGCAGATCTGTGAGTCTGCTACAGGAGGAGTAGTGGACGCAGGCGGTCATATCAACATATTTAACATCAAAACATTTGCGGGGAGATAAACAGCGGGACAAAATCATCTCCCGGCTCCCTGGGTAGGCAGCAGCCCGCTGTGCAACTCCTCCTGGGTTTTCTGCAGCCCTGACTGGAGATTGCAAGGGAAAATACAGAGCTGACCTCATGCTTCTCAAATGATCAGTGACAACTCAGGGTGCCTTTCCTCTGCTTTTGATGCTGGATGAGGTAACTGCAAGCTAACACCTCTGTACTTCCACACCCAGAGACCTGATAGGGCTGCTCACTGAAATACAAACTCAGGATTACAGGCCCGTTCAGGTTTGTTTAATATGTGTTGTTCACTCTCTAAACTGACAAAGGGAATTAAGAGAGAGCGTGAGATGAAAGATGAGTTTAAGTGTTTTTGCTGCATTCCCAGACAGCCTGTGATTAGCTGTGTGTGCGTGTGTGTGTGTGTGCGTGAGAGAGAGAGAGAGAGAGAGAGAGAGAGTAAGCCATGTTAAGATTGTTATACTCCAACATGAATAGCATAATTACCATGTTTGTTAGCTTGTTTATGAGGTTGTTTAGTTCAGGCAGACGTGTATTTGTGTTGAACAGATGGGTTTAGTGATGTAAGAATAATCTTGTTGTGCCAATAAAGATTATTGAATTGACTCGTGGGAAAGACAGAAAGCAAGAGAAAGTACGGGAAGGGGGG
>OMKZ01045109.1:6875-18603 GCA_900302535.1 Neoniphon sammara | reverse complement strand
GGAGAGAGAGGAGAGGCCGCTCTTCCACATGGAGATATGACATGGAGATATTACAGGGGTGAACAAAATAATGGAAATGGTGAAAAAGGAGTTGAAAATGACTTTTTTGCCCCTGCGGCTCATTCTATCACACCATGCACTTATTTTACTTAAACTTCATTTTACTTTATTGTATTTTTAGGTAAATTTTCTTTGAGTTCGTGGAAACTGGAAAATCTCAAGTGATGACTGCATCGAGTACCACCTGTAAATAAAAACATCAATCAATAAAACACCAGATTTTTTTTAAGTCCCACCCCTCTGCCCTTCCCATCAAATAAAACTCCCCTTTTCCCCATTGGTTTAAACTTTTGAATTTTGAATTATGTTCTGCTACATCATTAGCTACACTATTTCGGGAGCAAGGTCCTCTCAAAATGCCATCTCACTGTGACTTTAAAATCAATCAAAGAAATCAAATCACAATTACAAATTGGTACACACACAGGTGAATCATATTAATCTGAAATGTCAGTTAGTGTCGGCTTTAAGAGGTCTGGCAGAGGTGTGTTTAGTCAACATGAGGAATCTAACAGAGTTCAAAACAAGAGTCTAAATTGCAGAATAATGAAGACGCCTAACAAGGACCGCTAAGCGAAGAAAAACATTAACAAGTTGTCTTCAGGTCTTTCTCCTCCATCTGGACGGGTTTATGTTTGGATAAAGAGAAAGTACATCTTCAACCTCCAGTGTTTACTGCCAAATGTTACATGTTGGTGGACCTGTAATGGCATGGCACCATCTACTGGGAAACATGAGGAGTGACGATCACTGTGCATGGCTGTGTAACTGCTGAGGAATATGAGGCCGCTCAACAGGACCAAGTACAGCCCTGTGGTGTGAACTCTGTTCCTTCAATAGTTTACTGCAGTTTTCAGTGGAAGTTAGCCCCACATCCTGCTGTGTGTAAGTACAATGTCTTATTCCTGCAGATTACTGAAACTCTGATCATCTGACTATAACCAGTAAACCAGTGGTGGGCACTGTTATATGTTTGCCATCAAGTAATAAATTACTGCACTAACATGATGCCCACAGTGCAACATGACCACACTATCAAGGCCTGTGGAGTCACATCACTGAGGATCATGCATAATTTCAATTCTTACCTATCTGCAAAATACAGTTACTATGGCACCTCCAATCCTTTTTGTACGCATTACAAATGATGATCACAAAGAAGATTAGATTACTACCTAAGCGATCAACAAATTAAAATTCCTGTTTAGAGAAATGTCAAGAGGGTGCAGAAGAACTGTGAAATGTTGGCAAAAATTCAACATTTAAAATAAAAAGCTTTCTTGGAGAGGAGCACCTGTTAAATTTAACCAGTTACTGAGAATGAAACAAGCTGTCAGTTCCATTTCCTTTCACTTTATTTCTCCAAAAACAATACAAGTTAAGACTGAAAAAAGAATTACAAATAAAACAAATTCCACAGCGGATCTTAACACTGAATATAAACTGTGGCCACAAATGAAACATGAAAAAAAATAATAGAATCCCTCCTCTCACTTCAGATAATTCTGTTTTCCCATTTTCTCATTTTAGGGACCTTAGCACTGTAAAAAGTCTTAAGTGAGAGAAAAGGGGCAACTGGATGTAAAGAGGTCGTTTCTGGGGAGGCGTGTGTGTATTGTCCATAGGTGTGGTTATGTAGTCCAGAGGTGTGTGTGCAGTTTTGCAGTCCATCAGTGTGGGTGACAAGTGGATAACCGTTGCTTTGCCTTTTTTTTTTTTTCTTAAGAACGGTGGAGAGAATCTTTGTGGGGTATTTTTTTCTTCCTTATTTCCCTCAATTTCCTCTCCCTCTTTCTCCTTTTTGGTGGTTTGTGGCTGTGATGTCGTCTGCTACGATGCTGACCGAGCTTTCTGCCACTCCACAAACTCATCCAGCAGCACCGGCCCTGCAGAGAGAGGACATGAAGCTCTTAGGCTTTCAGCTGACGTCACCCCATTTCTCTGTTCAGTGTGATTATCAAATAAATCAGAAATGCCCTGTGACCCAATTCTTTTTTAACAGGAATAATGCCCCAGACAGTGTTCTTCGCTATGATTAAGCAAGAGCAAGTTTTCATAAACCGCAGCATGCTTCGACCAATCTGACTGCTACCCAGTCTATAAAAGTTAGGCGTTTTAAAATGTGTAATCTTTAGAGGTGAGACAAACAAATGAACAGTGGATGCTGTTATAAGAAAAAAATAAATAAAAATACACACAAAAATCTAGTTGTGTGTATTCACTAGGGATGTGCAAGACCAGTCAACTAAATGTTACTGGTCCTGATAGTTGGCACAGGAAATGCTTCATTTAAAACAATTTTAGTCATAAATAAATAAAAACAATTACTTTTTGCTGCTTGCTACTATTGCAGCTGTTTTTCTGACAGTCAGCCAGCAGTGGGCTCCAGATCCACACAGTGATCATCAAGGGAAACAAAATTACACATAAAGGGCACTTTTAATCATATTGTTCTCATATTTTAATTTTATTAATTGTTCTAATCCTGCTCCACTTTTCAAGTATTTACTAATTTGCATATTTGACCAAGTCTTTCAATTAGCTATTACTGCATTTCTCTCTCTTTTTTTAGACTTTTTTTTCAATTTTAGTCATTTACTTCCATTTAAACAGCAATGAAATGACTCAAAACTCCTCAAGATGCACATCCTCAGTACTCACAAGCTCCGTCTTCATCGTAGTTGCTGAGGTCTTCGCTGATGGTCCTGCTGAACTCCAACACGTTGTACCACTGGTCCTTATTCAGCCCCTTGTACTTCGATTGCTGTGGGAGGGAAGGAAAGAGGAGTGGTGTCATGCAGTCCGCCGCACGTGTAACTGGATCCCACTTCACCTAAACTGCAGTGTTTACTATAAACAGGATTCTCCTGACAACATTTGTTCACTGTGATTTTAGCTGTCCTGATTTAAGCGCCGACTTATACAGCAAACACAGACTGGCTTCAAACCCCTGTACAGCAGTTTCTACAAAGCTGTGAAGTCTGCGGGCTAACAGGGTTTCTACCCCTTTCCTGACATAAAATTCAAGCCTAACAAAACCCCTTAACATTCCATGACTTGCTCCAATAATTTATTAAATTCCTCAGCCTTTCTTTGTCTGAAATAGGCTCAAGATTCCATGACTTTCCCGAATTTACATGAGCCCTGAAAACCCTGAAGAGAGAGAGACTTACCTCCAGGAACTGGTGGAAGACGGGGAAGAGCGGCCATGTTCTGCCCAGCAGCAGGGCCAGCATGGACTTAGCCGTGTCCATGTCCAAACTCCTCTGGTTCTTATCCTGATGAGGTCGCAAAAGAGAGGATGGAGGCGAGGGATGAAATAACAGAGTCAGTACTATGAAAGGTACTCTGGTTTTCATGCTCCCTGCTGCAGTGTTTGGGTTGTTCAGAGCTTTCCCACATGCTGGTCCAATTTGGACTGACAGATGTTGAAATAGAAGTTTAATCTTTTGGGCTGTGGTAGGGCCCTGATTTCCACAATAAGGAAAACACAAAAGGAATTAGGATATATATATATATATATATTGTAAGTAATGTAAGTAACCATCTTGTACATTTTGAATATTTTTTTTTAATTTAATTTACTTTTTTGCTGTAAGTGTGCTGGGCATCTTTGGATGCATGACAACAGAAAAATTAAATCGTTCACAAACAATCTTGTTGCTGCTACTGATCATAAAATGGCACAGTGCACATTTTAAGTTGCACAAAATAAATCACAAGTGCTCTGTGTTGTTTTTAGGGAAGTAAATGTCAAATTTGGTGTTTTTACCTGCCCTAGTAAAGTGTTTACGCCCACCACGGTTTTATAAAATCATCTGGGACCCTTGTTTAATGCAATGAATGTTGAAGACAGTTGGCATGGATGACTTGATATTTTGATGTTAACTGAGGAATTAAAACTTGATACTTTTGAACTTTATTGAAAATTTGGACAGACTGACCTGAGGCAATTTTTTTCATGTCATGAAAGAGAATGTGATCGTCACAAAGTATCCTATCCACAAAGTAGGCCAAATGTTGCCACAGCAGTGAATACTAACAACAGGAAATGTGCTACTGAAAAAAATGGACTACTTAATGTCACAGCACAGAGTAACAGACGCGTCAGGGATGAGTTAAGGCCAAGAGAGATGGAGACTGACAAACCAGTTTAGTTAAAATGACACACTCACCCTGGCAAAGTCAAAAGCGTATCTGTAGATGCTTTTGAAGACTGCGGAGTCGTTGAGCTCACGGCGCAGGTAATCCATTTTACCCTGTAACCTCTCTGTGCAGTCACACCTGCAGGGCGGCGGAGGAACCCAGTCAAACAGGAGTCACAAGTCAACAGTGGTTTTCTTTCAAGTGTTCTGTTCTTTCATATGTGAGAACAAAGGATTGATAGACGGACATCATGCCAGTTACTCAAAGGTGGGGCGTTCATATGGTCAGAGACTGGTTTTAAAGTAACCCCTTGCATTTTGATTAAAATATTAGCTGAAGTACAAAATGTCTTGCCAATTCTTAGCTATGATGTGAAATTAACCACTTGACTGACAGGATTGATGAGTTAGACTTCTTATAAGTGGTTAATGGTTAATCATTAAAATATCTAGTGAAGTCTAACCCCTTGTCTCCACTGGATCCATTTGATCTGTTTCATGAAGATGCATCACTGGAATTCACTTCACAAAATACATCCGGTGTAAATAGGAAGCAAGGAGATGTGCATCTTCATGACCCGTGAGCTGTGCACGTCAAACGTGGTAGACATAAGGGGACTACACACAATAGGTTTGGGCTAACAGCATTAAGCCACATGTAGATAATGAGTAATCCATGGGAGTGAGCTCTGCTTCCCTCCAACAACAGCATCAGAACTCAATGTGTTAGAGAACAGTTGGCAGGAAACACTGAACACTCAGCCAGGAGGAGCGAAGGAAGTGCTACATGACCAAACATGGGGTAAAATTAAAGTTCACTTACTGTAATAAGGTCATTCCCCTGAGCCACTCCTCTTTTGTGAAGAAACCCATACTTGACGCCTCTAGTAGCCAAGCTAAAACTAACATGATAATCTGCAAGAGAGCAAAAGATACAGACAATCAATTTCTGTCTAGCCAACATTTAAATCCACATCTGGTGTATTTGTGTGTGTGAGTGTGTGAGAGCGAGACCTCTCCATTCACTCTTGGGAAAACATCACACTGCTTATTCTCTTCTACAAGAGGTTCCCTGGATAGTACAAAGTCAGTAATGCTGCTAATGGAGTGGACAGTGAGTGGACTTGAGATGTAAATGCAGGAGCACTGGAATGCATTTTGGTGCTTTAAAAAAAATAAAAAATAAAATAAAATATTTACTTCAGTATCAGAAAACCTCTGCAAATAGAATTACAAAATATGCTGGCTTAACATGTAAGAAAGTTGGTGGCAATAAAATATTTCTTCTAATTCAGCAGCATCATACAAGAGGAGAACTACCACCACTCCTCATAAGAGTGTGAAAAACAAACACTAGCTAATCTCCTCCTACAGAAACACAAAGTAATACCCAAACAGCATTACTTTAATGCAGTACAAGCTGCACTACAAACAGAATGGGAACATACTCATAACAAAAACAGCTCCACCACTACAGCATAGAGAGGGCACTTGTAAATCTGAATCTGAGAAATCATTCAGCCAAAAGGGACTCACGTTCTCCGGTTCCACACCAATGTCTTCACAGAACTTCTCCATCCCCTCTGGACCGACCACCTCGTCTGGCCCAGCGAACTCATTGAACCAGGCCAGGCACTTCTTACTGGAGAACGGCTTCTCACCACTGATGAGCCTGGATCCACGAATCTGAGGTCGGGTAAAACTGGAGCACATACAGAAGGTTTGTTCCATTTAGAGCAGAAAAACAAAACTCATTCAGCTCATTTTGGTAAAACAAACTCAATTATCAGATAGGGATGGGTGTTATGACACTGAAGCAGCGAGCAGTACAGTAGAGTGGATCTGTTCTTTTTGATCTTCTTGTGTGAATGACAGTCATCCTGATTATTCCAGGAACAATACCATTTTTGAGGCTGATAACGATATCAGACATCTTCCCGAAAATAACGGTCAATACCAATACAGATATGGATTTTTGTTAAGAATCATGGTATAAATGGAGGTGCAAATCAGGTTAAGTTGTTCAGACAGGTCAGGTAAGTGTATTTTAAACAAAACACCATGCTCAACTGCTAATTCGCATTGTATTTCTATCAAGCAGCAGACTCCCCGATCTATCAGCAGATGCCAATAGTCTACCGATATCAGCCCATGCCTAGAAGTAACCGGAAGCCCTAACCCCCACACACTTCAGAACACACACACCTACCAGGACTGCACTCTTCCCTCCTCCCTGAGTGGAATGTTAACACCCTGTCCTATTCCAGTATATTGCATACCCACCTACTTCTACGGATACACACACTAAAGGAAAATGAGAAGGTGAGGGGTTCACCATGCCTGCTGCCAGGTGTAAGACAACCCTGCTACCCTAAACAGTGCCAGGCTACTTCAGGGTTCAGCCAGTGCCTGTCCCCCTCCAGGAACTAGCCTCTAATTCGCTGCAGCTAGTCATTAAAACACTGGACCAGCATGTTGCAAAACAGATCTACAGAAGAAAGCACAAATGATCCATTACGCACGAAGGGAAGTCAGAGTGTAGACTGGGACAAACACAGCAGAGGAAGAGATTTCATACACTATGGTTAAGATTATGGTGAGAAAACACTGAATGGGGTACAGAGACAAACACAAAGATGCAGACATACAGTGTGTGTGTGTGTGTGTGTTGTTTGTAGTGTACCTGGTAATTTTACACTTCCTGAGCTCTTGGTCATCTGTACCAGGAAACTTTCTCTTCTTAACAGGCATCACTGAATCTTCACTGGGCTTCACTAGCTGGGCTGAACCTGGAAAAGAAACACTCACATGGTTTGGCAGGGAACACAGGGAGGAAAAAAAAACACCTCATCCACAAACACACACAAACCAAAAATCAGTCAGCTACACATATTTGAAATTTGGAGGATGTACATGATACCTGTGTTTTTCTGTCTGTCTTGTCCATTCAAATCTATCAAATTCTAGAATAAAAAGGGAAAGGGCACAAAAAAAAATCACTGCACAACATTATGATAAAACATCACCAGCACAGTAGTTCTAGTGTTAAACATTTACTGCTCAAACGCTACTTGACAGTAGTGCTTTAACAGCTCAAGACATAGTAGCGGATTTTCTCCAAAGGTTTAGCCACATTTACATAAAATTATTGAGGAATGCATTAGCCAGCTGAATTACTACTTACAATTAGTCCAGCGCTTGTGATACTGATACTGTATTGATGTCAGCCCGTCCTTTGTTTGTCCCTACAGGTGAATGACACATTATCAGTCAGCTATCATTAGCATTAAAAAGCCCATATGGAGAGAAAGTGGCACCAAACTCCATAAAAGATCTGTCAGTTTTGCATGGTTGCAAACATACAAAGATAGAAAAACATGACGTGGGACCTTTTATTCATCGTAAGGAGACGGTGGAAAATTCACAAGATATTAGTGATTGTGCAAGTAGCACCTTTTCAATACAACCTTAACATATTAATCAGTTCGTGATTCCTGCCATCGCCATCCGGGTGTATTTAGGGGGCAGGTGGTAGTGGGAATAATATGCAAACCAAAAATTGTACTCTATCGGGTCCTAACACTACATTAACTGACACACATGATATGCAACTACCGATAAACGAGGCCACTTTAAAATGTCAGATTTTTAAATGAGGTTTGGTGCGTAGCCCCTCTATGAACTGCAGAACGTGACTGATAGCAACTGGCCAGCAGCAATCAGGAGCCTCACGTGATCCCCCTAAAGGTCAACGTGGTCGTCAACCGGTTAATGTTGACATGATGAGCCTTGCTTTTGCAGTGCGGCCTGCAGGTTCACAGTGTACTGGGCGCTTAGCCGTCAAATAGCTAAAACGAGTAAGCCAATAACTGCGTCACCAGCACAACATTGTCCCAGTAAGCCATGTTCATTGCACATGTTCGTTAAGAAAAACTCTTCACTAGCCACAGACGGGCCATGTTTAGCATAATATATCAAGCGACACATCCCTTACAACAATTTAGTATTAAAAAACAACATCAGATCAGGCCACCCGGGTTTCGAGATGCTACCACGGGTCAAACAACACCTGGCAAATCAACACTGATCTGGACTTAACGTGATTAGCCTGTCTAACGTTACAAATTTCATTGCGTTATACTGGAGGCTGCTGAAGTAAAACACGGGACCAATGTCGCAAACAACATTCACACGTAAATTAAAAAGGTGTGGTCATTTCAGCGGGATAGCCAAGTCTGCGTGAATGGGCCAACTGTTCACTAATAACGATAATAAGTGAAACAGCGCATCAAGAAATAGTCAAATTTCACGACTAGAGACCGAATTTAAAAGGTGAAGGGTGAATGTGCTGGTAATGTAACGATGACCACGGGAGACTCTGGATGAAGGATCCCTAATTTCTATTTCTAGAGTAAAATTTGAGAAGGCTTAAGTCTTAACTCATTGCTCGCGCATACCCCGGGCGTTAGCTAGCTAGCTAACGTTAATACAAATAGGTTAACAGCTGATGCTAACTACAGCAGGCTATAAGAGCTGCATTAACCTTGTAAATGGTGACTGGTTCTCGCATTTGTCTGTGCGTAAAAACTCACAGCATTAACTAAAACAGAAAAGACACGTAGCTGGTTTTTTATGACCGACCGCCTTCTTTGAAGGCGCAGTCACTTGTCCGTTTTCCAAAAGACGAAGCGTCTTTTGTTTGCTAGCTAGCTAATGTTAGCGGGTGTCAAGCTCGGGACTCGGTTTATACTTCTGTTGTCATAGCTTTGGCTAACAGGCTAACCTGAGCCGAAATGTCAACACACACGGGTGGCTATTTAAATCAACCTGAACTCAAGTGAAACAAAAATGGTATACACAACTCTAGCTGAGTTTGTATTCTGCGCAAGTAATGTCACTGAAATGTTCAAAAACTTACTTCATTCAGTTACAACCGCGCGGAGAAATCGTCTTCACCAGTGCTCACACACCGGGCTGAATGACGCTGCTTCCGGGGCAGCGAAAAGAGTGGAGGATATTTATGGGGGGTGTATAAAAATAAACACTTCTATGTTAACTAAAGTACGTTGAGTTTAAATATTTATTTTGAATCGTACTTTACAAAAAGTATTTTTTTACTCGTTTGCATGGCAAGGCTTTCACTTGAGCGTCCATAAAATCAAACAGGAAAATATCCAAATATTACTCCCCCCTATCGGACACCAAATGGGATGTGCACATTTTTTAAAGGAACAATCTGTTATTTTTGACACACATGGAGCGCTCACATGTCCCAGTGGACTGAAAAACACTCCCATGAGCCAGGCAGGAAAGTAATTACCATTAAAACACGAGTCATGACAGGCCTCCTTCTGATCGTCCGAATCAGTCACAGTGACATGATTTTGACCGCTTTTCCTATGTAGTTATTTACAAATTCGAGTGTCCAGCTCTCTGGGCAGCTGGACACAGTTTGGGATTATGTAATTTGGGTTCAGTGACAAACTGTGACATCACTAATCCAATCCTTAGGTGGGGCATCAGTTTTGATTTTTTCCTCCTATCCTTTATTCCATCATATGATCAATTTTAGATAAGGATAAAGATAAGGATAAACAAAATGTCAATAGTATTCAAAACTTTTACAATGAAAAAATAAGTTTCAGGTTCAGTTAAGATAAGGGTTCAGTTTTAAGTTTTATGATATGTTATAAACAGTTGGAGCAAATCAGTAGTGTAATCCAATGTTTTCTGAATCACAACTTTGGCTTGTTTTTGTAATAAGCACAAATTGTGTGCATACGTATCTATAAGCCTTGTGCTTTATGAACTCGTAAGATCAAAACAACCAGTGGTGTGTTGGCTATATATACAAAAAAAACCTCCAATATTACCTGTATTAAATAAGAGTAAGTATGATAGAAATAGAATAGTATAAAACTAAAAAAATAAAATAAAATAATATATAAAAAAATGACTACTGAGAAAAAACCTCAATAAATTTTAAATCACACAAAAAGAAATCAAGGCCAGTGGATAGACAGATCCCATAGCTCACTGCATAGAAGGACAAACAAGAAACAAACCAAGACGTCTCTCTTTACAGTTCAGTCTTTATTTTGCCAGGAAATAAATTATTCAACTTAAAAAATAATTAAAAACGAACAAAAAAATAATAATAATGCAGCACATCAAAGTAGTTGAACCATTCTACTCCCATTTCAGCAACACACAGTTTAACGTCTTTACTTGATGCAGTGGCCAACATTCAACTGGTTTAGGGTGTGATTGATAAGTTTCTTTCAAGTTTTGTCACCACGCAGGGCTACGTTTCCACCACGGGGCGGGGTGATGGTGATGGGCAGGTACAGGTTTCAAACGAGCAAAGTTTCTGTCAAAGTTCATGCCATGTACTGCACGCATCCGCGAGCCGTCACTGTGTCACAGCCTGTTCCTCGTGCTCGAGAATCACATTCAGCTGAGGATGTCAGTTTAGCTTCTTTAACCTCAATTCAAGACAGTAAAGAAACTAAATCCCACATTTCTGACCAGGATAAAATGAGTTGTCATGACAAAAGGAAAAAAAAAAGCTACAGAAAGAGTAGTTCAGTTTCACCAGCTAATACTGCTCATTCATGTGACAAAATATAACAAGTCAAACTATTGTGTAACATGGCTTAAAATACATGGTGCATGATAAAAAGGGGCAGTGAAATAAGATTTTTACTTGTATTTGAAAACAAGGTTACCTTTGAGCTAAATGATACCTTTGTATGCTGTAAATACTGCAGAAGTGAGATATCTGTGGTTGGACAAACACACGGGCTGAAAAGCTCTGACTCCTGTATTTCCCTTGCAATGTTGGTGACATGCGAATCGAAGCTTTTTCTGCTGTTTCTCATATTGTTTGTTGCTCTGGATGAGAGTGTCAGGTGAATGATTTTGCAGGAAAAAATGTACTGCTGATTGGGTGTTTTTTGGGCTTATCGGATTAGACTGTTTCAGGAAAACGAAGCCCTAACTCGCTGTCCTGTCTGAGTATCTGCTCTGGGTCAACATACTGTGGATATCCACACCTGTCAGTATGTGGTGATGTCATATCCTGTGTTGAAAAGAAGCAAGCTTTACTGGGTGAAAGCCTAACATGAGCTAAATATCAGCTTTGCACAAATTGGGAAAATGAGCTTTGTTTTCATCACTTTTTCAGTTAATTAAATGTGGGTTTTACAGGGTCTGTACAGCCTCCCGAGAAGAAAATTCAAGCCCTTTTCAGGCACTTTCAAGGTACCTAAACCATAATTTCCAGACTTTCGAAGCCTTTATCATCTAATTTAAATTGTTAGTTGAAATGCAACTGCAAAAACTAAACTTTGCAGAATTCCTTTATGCCCACAGCAATCAATGTATATTGTCACTTTATTTTTTTACCAGCTGTTCATATCAACTTTGATTGTAGTTTTGGATTATTTAATGCTTACTAATTTCGAGATAGTTTTTAAAATATATAATAGATATATATATATAGATAGATAGATATTTAAAAA
>OMKZ01045101.1:3932-19398 GCA_900302535.1 Neoniphon sammara | reverse complement strand
AGAGTCAGTGAAATGGTGTGTTCTTACATATACTGCGGTACAGGGCAGACTGTACCATTCTGCATATGATGGGTAGGTGGCAGCTGGGAGGAGTGCTGCAGAGAGAGAGAGAGAGAGAGAGAGAGAGAGAGAGAGAGAGCAAGAGAGAGAGAGGCTGTCACTATCCTTTCCCATCCTAATCCCTTGGTTCTCTCTCTCTCTCTCTCTCTCTCTCTCTCCCTCTCTCTCCCTCTCTCTCTGTGTGTTTGTAGGCTGCTTATCCAAAGTGATGCTCCTATCTCTTGTCCTGTTCTAGGCCCGTATATATAAACCCTGGACTAGAATTTACATTGATATCGAATTGAAAGGTATTTCGGGACGGGATGCTGTCAAGTGGATGTTAACTTCAGTCTGACTCTGTTCTGGTAAGAGAGGTGATTTTCGATCTGAGTCCCAGCTGTTAGCATTGAGTTGGCTTGCTTTGGATTAGGAATGCACAATTTTACTTGTTTAACTTTTGTTCCAGTAAGGATTTCAGACTTGTTTTGCTGTTTCTTCTTTGTTTTCCTTTCTTTCTGGAGTTATAAATGTGTCATTAGATCTTTTCTTGGTTATTTGATGGTTATTTTTAGGCTGTAGTAACTGGAGCACAGCCACATCCAATAGGAGGAAAATTATTTATTATCTTGTAGTTCTGCTTTTGTTCTTAGGAAAAGTACCATATGTGCTGTGTATATATATATGTGTGTGTGTGTGTGTGTGTGGCTTATATCAAAATGAGCATGCAAGTTGTTTTTTTGATTTCACAGTAAAACTATTGTACATATGACATTAAATGTAGATGGAGCTTCAGACAGAGCAATCTGAGCAGAGTAAATAATGCATTACAACTCTTAAGAGCACAAGCACATGAAAGAGGCCAGCATTTTCTTTTCAAACTTTGCTTTGCACTTACATCATCAGCTTTATGTACAATCTTGTATTGCATCAGTATGCGCAGGGAAGGCTTGGTTTACAAATGCAGGTATATATATTCCACCTATACCTGATGTAATGCAGAGAAATGTTGCAAAATTGCCCAGAATGAACATAGGGAGTGTCTGAGTAAACAACAAGGTAGAAAGTGAATGAGGGCATGAATGTATTAATAACACACAATAAGCACAAAACCTCCTATTCAGCTGGGATGGTTTGCCAACAGCATTATGTAATCAATGCACACACACACACACAAACACACACACACATGCACATCTCATATTACGTTCTTTATCTTGCACTACATAGACAATAGGCAGGCTGCATTAGACTCAATAGCATAACAGCATAAGCCTAAGACTATCTGCAGTGCAACATAGAGTTCACATTTAAAGATGAACATGAGGCTGCAGAACATACTTTTTGTTTCTGGGTCTCCATGTTGAACCACTTTAAAGGTTCAGTGCAAGAAGAATTGCGTTTTCCAGTTTCATGGTATTGTTTAACCAAGGACTTGTTAGTGTAGCTCTATTCCAGTGTGGTAGTTTCCATGGTTAGCGTGTTGTTAGCTTAGCCCCGCTAACAGTCCGGGACAATGTAAAATGTACTTTAATGACTGGGTTTAATATGGTTAAGTTAATCACCAAAGTAAAGACCGTTTTGGAATCATGAAAGACATTTCTCCACACTGGCTATATGGTCTCCACCCTTAATGTTTTGTTTAAAAAGCTAATTTGAACACGAAAATTAGCATTAGCACTTTCAGAGTTGACATGGTGCCTTTGTGCACATGCCAGATTTATACTCAGACACTTTATATTTCAGTCTACTGCTGTTCTCTTAATACATCCATAACTACTAGCTATGCTAACGTTGGGGAAATATCGGCCAATATTTCGCGATCTTGTTCCTTAAAAACAGCAAAAGAGAGTCCTTGCTGCTCTGGCAATGGGAAAAAAAACTCACTCAGCGCAGGAAATCTGGCACATGCTCAAATGAGCGATGTGGTCTCTGAAAGTGCTAGCACTACCTTTTGAGTTAAACAAATTTTAAACAAACATTTGAGAATAGAGACTAGTGTGGAGGAAAGTTTTTTATAATTCCAAAACAGTCTTTACTTTGGTGAGTAATGTAGCTATATTAAAGCCGGTCACTAAACTCCAGACTGTGAGAAGTTGGTCATTGCCATTTTACATGGGCCCTGTCATGGCGTTAGTGGAGCTAGGCTAACAACAGGCTAGCCACGGAAAATAATAAGTGGCAACTCTCAGCCTTAAAAAGTTAAAGTCCCAGTCCCAGTATTTACATTGTTGGCTCACTGTAGAAGCACTAAAAGAAGAACATATTTATGTCACATGCCCATCATTCTGTTTTTACACACTGTTTACTTTCTTACATAATGAGTCAAAAAGGTGTAGAATGAATGTAGGGGGCAAAAAATCACAATGAAAATACTATTTATGTGAGAAAACAACATCAGGCAAGAAAGGGAAGTTGTTGGAAAATCTCCAGTATTACAGAATAACAACAAAAATCCAGTTCCATTTCAGTGGCTTTCCACTTTAAAACAAAAGTGGCACAGTTTTGTCATCTGATTTCTTGTTTAAAACCAGCTGGGCTCAGATGTGATGATGCTGCTGTACCATAGTGCTTACTTCTGCTCTAGTTTGATACTGTAGAGTGCACTGTACCCAGTGCGTGTGTCTGTTTGAGGTCTCTTCCTCCTGTAGATAGGAGCGTGATGCATTATTAATCTTGTCTAAATGACTAGGCTTTCTCTCTTCACATCTCATGAGTCTGAGCAGGGCTTCTTTCCCTTTCTATTCGCACAATTCAATGAGGTCGATATGTTGATACATCTAAATACTCAAAAATTTTATCACGGAAAAGTTGCCATATCCAACCGATTGTATGAACATGCTGTTTTTGTGAAGCAGTCGCACATGGCGCAGTAGCACATTGCGCGGGTGCACGTGGCGTGGCGAGTGATGCTCCTGTGACGCAGTTGGGTCAGGATACATTAAGAATGCATTACTATAGGGGCTGGCATCAAATCACCTTTTTTTCTTCCCTGCAAATGCAGTGCGCTCTACACCACGGCACTCTGGCAAAAGAACAGTCTGGAAAAGCTTGTCCCAACAGAAAGCCGATGTCCTTGAGCAGGACGTGCAGAATGACCACGTGGAAATGTACGACATGTTAAATTGGACTGGGAGGAGATGACACATTCTGTTACCGTGTTGTTCTGGTCCTAGGCAAACTGTTAACGAATGTAGAAAATGGTTCAATGACATTAGGCCAAGAGCCAAACAGAAGTTGGCTGCGGGCAACAGGGACAGTTTGGCTACAGGAGGGGGGCATCCGACAGGCAGTCTCTGACATCTATACATATCAGGGAGTGGCTCTGCAGTGTGTCATGGCACATATTCACAGTTCTTTGCTGGATGACTACTGTTAACTGCAGGAGCTCCATGCTCTGAGGCGGCAGTGTTAATCAAAGACACCAAACACCAAAGGACACAAATGTATATTTATATGAATCAGCTAATGAAGAGTGGGCCACCATTTCTCTTCAGAACAGCTTCAGTCTTTCTTGGAAGACTGTCATCAGAGTACTGAACCTGTATTGGACTGTGGTAATTAGTTTTGTGGTGTTTATGGCCTTGCATCTACAAACTGTTAAAATGTCTATGTATCCCTGTTGGTGAGTCACCACTGCTTTGTCTTTAGCTTTTCTGTGTTTGACATATATTGTCGAATGATCTTAACCACACCAAACTGTGTGGCGTTCCTGGAGGTGGGCGTGGCCAGAGGTCCTCAAGGGCATTCCCGGAAGTCACTGTGTCCCCTGTCAGACTCTGTTGCCCAGTTTTGTGCTGGCATTATGTTGGTAAATCGCTTAATGCTGGCTAGTTTCAAGTTTTGTATAGGGATGGGAATCGAGAACCGGTTCCAGATGAGAACCAGTTCCATATTGTCTGATCCATCAGAATCGTATGCCTCCAAGCTTATCAATTCCTTTTATTGATGGCGCCATGTTTTTCTGTCAGTTGCGCATTAATACCTTTTAAGAAAAGGAGCATTGTAATTTATTTTAACATGTTCAAATGTTATTAGGCAGATATTGTGGTCACACACTGAGGTGCTGGTCTTGCCGTAACTATATACTGAAGGCACTGACTTGTAGTTTCTACACTGTGTTCAGACTCAGAGATAATAAAACAGTTGCACTGATGCTGAAAACCTCTGTAGGCCTATTTTTTTTTCCAGACAGAAAATTGATCAGGAATCAGTAAGGGAATCGATAAAGAGTTGGACTGATAAGCACAATCAATAATGGCATTGGTATCAATAAAATCTGATCAGTTCCCATCCCTAGTTTTGCCTGGCCAGATTTTTGTGAAAATTCACTTATAAAAGCAGTGATTGTCCGACTTCTTTTAAAGTGGACATCTGCAGTTAATTTGCATTTAAATGAAGACTGGCCTGTGTGGCTGCTTTTGTAATTGGGATTTAGCAACTTTTTTATGTGGTGTTTGTGTTTTGTTTTGTTTTTTTGTTTTGTTTTTTTGTCCACTGTATTTCACTAATTCAGATAATTTCCAAAAAGCACATTTGACGCAAACAGCAGTGTACCAAGGGGGGATCTGTCATATCAGATCATGTAACAGTGTATACCATTCAAAGATGATGTTTTATGGCTCATAGATGATTAGAACACGAACAGTGTCAGCTTATATCCTGTCTCTTCATTAATGGAAGGGGTGAAGCTGAATGATGAGCTCCTCCAGTCAGAACAAAACAGATGTCCCTCATTACTGACTTGTCAACTCCAACAAAGTAGCTCCTCTGGCTCTTTGTTAAGAGACAGGTAGAGAGCAGGGCAGCTGTTGAAAGGGTTCTAACCACTAACTGTGTGAAACATTGAAAGATGTTGAAAAGCAGGTACAAACCGTATTTAATTAGATGACAAATCTATGCTGCATTTTGCTCAATATTGCTTTCCATTCCTGTTTTAGTTATGGTAGGCTATTGGTTTATAACTAAAGACACCAAGTACAGATACAGATACAGATACCATATAAAAGTTTTCACTTTAACGTCCAGATAAATTGGACCTTTATGTGAAAGGTGGCTTGACAACATACGTCTCTGTTCATAAACACCTGGTAAACATTAATGAATCTTTCCTATTCAAAAATTAAGGTGGGGAATGTAAAATTGCTTGGTAGATTATGTGTTCGCTTCCCAGTTCATTTATTTACAGTATTAAGTGTTGTTTTAATGCAGTCAGTTCCAATTTTGGACTCTTGACTAATTCAGAGACCTTAAGGAATAGTCTCAAAGTTAAGTGGTTTCATATCAAATGTCTGTAAGTCTGCAAAAGTCATCCATTTCACAGAATTTTGAGCACTTTTTTCTGTAGAAGGTTCAAGCTAGCCTTTACTTTTATGCAACAGACAATCGCTACATCCACCAGAAGGCCATGGTCCTTTTTGGGTATAAAGTTTCAGAGGGCTGTCATTATTGTAGTGGTCACTGTTGGTCAAACTTGAATGTATATGGGCTTTTTTGAAATCACGTGCCTCAAGTTTCCAGATTGGCCAAAAAAAGTTTGACTTTGCAAGCACATTAAACCTGAAATAGTATGTCAAATATTTAATTTTCATTTATTCTAGTTTAACATAGCAGTAGCTAGAGGATTTGTTAAAGCGCCGTGGCTGCTGGTGAGTACAGTGGACTGTCTAATTTGAAGAGCTTTCATTACGTATATTAAAAGTGCCTCTTGTAGAAATGTGTTCTTGCGTTGCTTGAATGATGGTCACTGTATCAGCGTTTTCATTGAGGAGAACTGTTGAAATGGCTCCAAGGGCTGCACTGAAGGCTGCTGAGACAGTGAATTTAATCAATGAAACAAATATATTTAAGTCTCAGGACTGTCTAATATAGAGGAGAAATGTTTCAAATGAAATGCAGCATATCAGTAAGCTGGAGTAAAGAGGGTTGTTGAATGCGTTCCAAATACCTGTAGAGGGCTTTTGCCTGATGTAAGTAACACACCCTCTGGCAGCCATATTGGAAGTCTTCAGCTCTTGGGCAACACTGGCTGCGAACTGCTGATTACGTTTCCAAACTAAATATTTGGTTGCCTCAACAGAACTAGCCCTTGGAGCTGTGATTTCCCCGTAAATTTCCCCTTAGGTAGCTTCAAAGTTGGAAAAAACATGTTTTCCAGATTGTACAACAATATCTCATTCATATTGTGTATCAGCTGGTTGCAGCTTCACTGAAGCTACATCTGACTTACATTGAGTGAAATATTCAAAGCCAAGATGCCATTGTTTTGTGGCTGCAGAATTACATCAAATAGAAAATATCTACATATCTTGTGCATCATTTTATACACATTTCCCTGGAATTCAACAGGACATATTCGGGATTTTTGGAAAGCTTGGAATCTCCACTAGAATTTAAAATGAAGGTCTGTGGGTTTGAACAAAGCTTGGCTGTGCAGCACGCATTTGTAATCAAACTTGTATATATGACCTTGTTCGCTGGTTAACCATAGTATTAGTGTTGGTAGTGGCTAGTAGTTGAGATGCAGATAAAAAGAGAAAGAGGAAGAAGAGAAAAACAGAGAGATGTGGATAACACAAAGGAGAGGGTGGGTGGGAGTGAACCAAACAACGAGAAATGTAGGCTACCTCCCTCTGCTTATTATGGAGGGAGAGAGAGCAAGAGAGAGAAAGGAGAGAGACAGACAGGAAAGCGAGAGAGAGGAGAAAGAAAGATGGGAGCGGAGAGAGAGGAAGGGGAGAGAGAAGAGACATCCCACTGTATGAATCTTTAATATGCTGCTCTCATCTCTCACCTCAACTCCTTCCTCTCTTCTTCTTATAGCTTCGCTCTCTCCTTTATCTTGTCTCTCTCTTGTTTGTCTCTGTTATGGACAGAGCAGTGTCAGGCTGATATATTGGCTCACTAACACACAGGGCTGATATCGGCCTTTTGTTTGAACATCAGATATGACCCGGTTAGTGTCATCCATCTCTGATGATGATGGAGGTTCCTCATGACCGCGGCTAGTCAATATGTCTCATCGTTATTAATATTATGTTTATATCCAATGTCTGCGCAGATTCATCATTCCAGCATGGTGTAGGAAGATTTCAGTCTGCGAAACCTGTCTTAAAATCATGAACTGTGATGTTTTCATATAAATAAATGTATGCTGTTACTCTCTAGCATTGATTGCTGTGACACAATAGTTATCCAATCTACAGCCAGATCATAGCAGCTTTTACATTTGCTGTTTTACATTTTCAGGTAGGTCTACTGGGGCCCTCGCATGAAACTGGTGAAATTTTGGTCCTGAATGTCAGTTATTGGCAGCTTCAATCTCCATATCGATTGAACTGCAGAACAGAGGATGTGATTTGGAAGTGTGTATCTCCGTCTATGTCAGTGTGAGTCTCTCTTTTGTTTGCATCAGTTAAGACAAATGTTACTATAGAGAAATAAAGTCAATTTTTAGATGAATAACACTGCTGTCAGATGAAAACCTTGTATTGTAAAATTTTGAAATACGACAAGCTCAACCATGAAAATTGCAGCTTTACACTTTGGAGCTCCATGACAGCAGTGATGTTTTTTTCTGCCTTTAATTAAATCTGCATTTTTTGCTGTGTCACTGCCTTTCACCACCGCTACCTCTTAATGCCTTTTCTATCATTTTTTATATTATTATTATGGTTTCATTATCTTGCTTTCCTATGGCTGATTTAACTTTGTAACTTCCATGCTGGCCCATTGTAATATAGGTGAAATCAGTGGTATTCAACATCACCCAGATCGGAGACATCTAGTTAAAGCTGGAAAAACGTATGGACAGCTCAGCTGTAGACTTTTCCACTCTCAGGCATTACTTTATTATACCTTGTATTTATGATGCCTTGTTCTGCTCATTGGCATTTGCTGTGCAGTGCTCTGTATGACAGCAGGATCTAAAAGTAATGTAATTATACACAGTAAATATGTGATTTATTTGGCATATTAATAACAGTCCCTGATCGTAGACAATGCACTGCTGAATCCATTCTGCTGATCTGCTGTCAACTTAGCAACATTTCAAACAGTTTTTCTAGGCTGTGTGCTATATTAAGTTCTTCATCTTGTTAACACACTTACCAGGCAAATACGTCAACATCTAAGTGTGTGTTTGCGATAGCGTGTGTTTAGACATCTTAGATAAATGTGCAGCCTTGATGTGAGAGAGAGTGAGACAGATGAGGTGCTTCCAGTTGAGTTCTTTAAAATTATATAACCATCGTGACTTACAGCAGCAGAGGGATCCAGGTTGAAAAACACACCAGAGGAACACACACTTGCTTCCTGCTCGCAGACTCACAACCCAGCCATTCTTAGATCATTAGATTTAAGATGTATTGATCTGTGCCGATCTGGCTCCCAAGCATTCACACTTATATCAGCAAATGAAGCTGTCCTAATATTGATACTTTAATGACCTGAGCTTTGGTGCAATGTACAACGTTCCCTGCTGGAGGAAAAATGCCCTCTCATTTGTTCTTGAAAGGCATGTATCACTCTTTACTTATTTGCAGGGCTCAGTTGTTACAGTGACTTTGGCTTGTAAACTCATTCTTAACTTGCCAGGCTTATTTGAAATTTCGTCCGAATTTTTGAGCAGACACTGGGTAAGACACTTACCCTTTGATCGGTAAGGGAGAGTTCCAGTTCGTGCCAACGAAGTCAGAATACAAGTCAAAATCACATAAAAGAAAGAGCAGTGTAAAGCAATTTGTCAAATCATAAGCATTTCAAAAGACATGAATCCAACATCAAAATAACAGAGGCCATGGGGTCAAGACCTGTTATAAACTTAACTAAACAAAACAGAAATGGCTCCTAACTGAATATGTCAAAAGATCCTTAATTACCAGTTTAAACTCACTAAGAGAGACCAGCTCTTTAAATTATTATCAGTTCAAACTCACCAAGAGAAACCAGCTCTTTAAATTATCATTAGCTCAGACTCACCAAGAGATCAGCTCTTAAATTTATCATTTCAAACTTGTCAAGACACCAGCTCTTTAAGCCATTATCAGTTTAATAAACTTACCAAGAAAGACCAGCTCTTTAAATCAGTTTAAATTGAGATAGAGGGACAAGCTCTATAAATTAATAATAGTTTAACATGACCTGTACACAAGGTCATGGATTTGAGTTCTTTTTTAAAGGAATACTCATTAGATGGTAGGAACTAGATAGATGGTAGCATCCAACCTCTCGTTCTTAAAAAAAAATTCCAAGACGTGTATTTCAAATACATGATACATTGTGTAAATAAGACAGCTTCAGAGTTGCTGTAAGGTTTGTTTTTTCACTTCGATGGAGCTAGGTTAATTACTCCTGTAGATTTCAAGTCTTTATGCTAAGCAAACACAAAATGCTACCCATAGGAACCAAACCAGTGGACGTACAGAGGTGAAAATGGTATCGAACTTCTTGTCTCAGTCTGGGTAAGTCGGAAAAAGGGTATTTTGCCCAAAACGAATATTCCGTTAATACAACACATTAACCTAAAGATGGTAATGATTTCATTAACATCAGAATTTCATCATTCAAAGGGTGTTTCCATAAATTTCCACAACACTTATAATAATTTGAGACACTTTATATTAACAGGTCCTTTCTTAGATTATACAATGAAATTGTATAATTCCCATTTTACAAAACCTTTAAGTATGTATTGTCTCAGTCATTTTTTTTGTTCAATTCAGTCCATTCACACCATCAAATTCATTCACAGACAACAAAGATGGGCTTAGTCCCCTCTCCTGCATGTGATATTTATGGACAGGATCTAAAGACACTGCTGAGGGCTGGAGAGCGCGTAACTCAGTGACGTTTCAGGGTGGCATATCTGCTGTTTGTGGATGATGTCATCCTTCTGGCTTCATGGATAGCGATGTCATGTTATCCGGAGCGGTTTCCAGCTGAGTGTGATGTGGTCAGGTTGAGCATCAGCATCTACAAGTTTGAGGTGGTTTTCTCCTGGAACAAGGCCTGGTCATAGGTGAGGGGGAGCAGCTGCCCAAAGTGGAGATGTTCAAGCATCTAGCAGTCTTATTGATGAGTGACAGAAAGAAGGCTCGTATGGATCGCAAAGTTTTCGATTTACCGCTCAATCTTTCTTCCGAGCCTCACCGGTGGTCATGAGCTTTGGGTAGTGACCAAAAGAATGAGATCGCAGATACAAGCTGTCGAGAGGAGGTTTCTCTGCAGGGTGGTTGGCCTCACTCTGCGGGACGGGGTGAAGACTTCAACAATCTTAGAGGACCTTGGTATTGAGCCATGGATCTTCCAAAATGAGAGAAGCCAGTTGAGGTGGTTCAGTTACCTGGAAAGGATCAGCCTTGATGAAGCGCCCCTATTTCTTTGAAACTTACCAGATAGAGAGAATTTTTGTGTTTCGGTTTCTGCTTCTGAAAGATCAATTAGAAGATGGTTCATGGGTCTTATTAGATCCTTCCGTTTTCTGCAATAATCAGGGACCTTCTCCTAGGTATTTTTCCTCTGTATGGAGGATAAAGGCTGGGAACAGCATTAGGTAAGGGTCAATGCCCTCTGGATGCTTCCTTTTGGAAATGTTATGGTCACTGGGAAGAGGCCTTGGGGTAGAACCAGGACACAGCAGAGTGACTATATCTCCCAGAGGACCTGGGGCTAGAGGAAGAGGCTGGGGGAAAGGACATCTGGGCTGCTGCTCACCATGTTGCCATGGCGGCACTGATCTGGATAAGCAGCTAGAAAATAGATCGAGAACAGTGAGAAGAAACAGTGCCACAATCACTCACAATGATGTCATCAGCTGAATATGATTTTTTTCAGTATTGCTCATTTTTACAGACAGTCTCCTGCTTGAGTCGACTGACGTAAAAGTGGCTTGCGCCCAGCACTGGTAAAAGAACAGCCAGCAACCAGCCTGGGAGAAAACAAAAGTTTCATCTAATATTCATCATGTAACAAGCAGCACCTGAAACATTTATAACCAGGCACATTAGTGTGTATGTGTGTTTATGAATTTGTTGCCTTCATACCATAGCATGTGTGGGTGCATGCTGCCTAGCTAGACTACTTGCATGTTTTTGGTCTATTCTTTGCTGGTGTATATGCATTTGTGTGTGTGTGTTTGCGTGTGCCTGTGTGTGTCCATGCTATTGTGTGTAGGTATTGCTAACCAAGCGTAAAACCAGTCAACCATCAGATCTCAATCTGACCCAGCATCTGGACAAGGCTCCTATTTAATACCACTAATTACCTCTTTCTCTCTTCCTCTCTCTCTCTCTCTCTCTCTAACACACACACACACACACACACACACACACATACACACAAACTAAGAATAAATAGAGAATAAAAACTTTACAGTGGAGAGTGGAGAGTTAGCAGAGTGGGGGAGAAGGATGGGAGAGGAGAGGTGGTTCTTGACAGCAGAACGATAGCAGGGTAGACATTGTGTTAGGCTGCGTTCACAGCAGGCATGTTTGGAGAGGTGTATTTGAACTCTGGAGTGTTTCCTCCTTTAGTTTGGTTCATTCTGGGCAGGCTAGATGGCATTCAAGCTTGAGTAGCCCCAGTCTGGTGCCACTTGAGCTGGTGCACTTGAACTGCTGGGCCCACAAAACATATGCAAACACAATGTCATTTTCATAAACAGAAGCAAATAATGGTGAGGAATACTGCTGTTTCATTGTCATGTCTGTACACGGTTTATTCTGAAATGAGACTTTAATGTCCTTCTCGTTGGCAATCAGTGGCTCAGAAAAAGGCTGAAACCTTTGGAAACCCTGCTGGCTCTGCTATCAGATTAATTATGTGCTTTATTGGGAGAGAGACAGTCAATACAGACTGATAAAACATGTCTAGTCATGGGATAGAGCTGGACCAATGAGGAGCAGAGTACCTCGGTCTGCCCAGATTTTAATTTCCTGTAGGCCAGCTATCAATAACAAAGCAACCTATCAGCATTGCTAAAAAGCTGGAGAACTTCCAATCAGCATTCGGCTATCACTCCAAGGGAATTTATCACTGCTGAATCATAGGTTCTTTCTTTCTCTCTCTCTCTCTCTCTCTGAATTTTAGCCATCAATTTCCAAACCACCATGGCAGGGCTCAAAAGATGACTAGTATTAAGTTGACACAATACCAAAACAGGACCAGCAATCTCTTTTATATCTCATTTTAAATCCCATTTGTAGAGGATTTCTTTTTCTAGTATGTGATGCCGTTTATTTATATTATTCCTCTGCCATTTTCTTTTCCGTTACCATTTCTGTTTTTATTGCTTTATGTACTTTATCTTCCTGTTATATATATTCCCTCAAGCACTGACTGCCTGCTAATTGGTGTATTTGCTCTCAGCCTCAATAGAGTAACACTTCATATTTATTTGGAGGTTTACAGAGAAGTATTAATCTCGCAGTAGTTCTAAGCAAATAAAAGAAGAGTCCAGAGCAGGAGAATAAAGTGGAATCAGAGACACTTTATTTATAAAAGGAGACATGGCTGCATCCTTGAAACACCTCCAGGCCACCAGGACCAGAATTTGAATGGATAGCTGTCTGGCATATGTATTATCATTTGCTTTTCATATTTTGTGACAGTGTCAAATTGTCTGTTATAAAGTTTGTTCTGAAGGACATGCCATTGTCATGGTAACTGTATGGTCATGTCAGGCACATAGTTGAGATGTAGAAACTGTTTTAAAAATACACAAATGTATTGATTCTGTGGTGTCGAGTAAGCTAACAGTTGTTGAGCTGTTGCCCCCAAATTCTACGAATTGTCATAAATATCAAAGTTGTACAGCTGTGCAAAATCTGAGAATGCGATTGGCTGATAGTGTGTCTTACACTGATGGTGCCACCATCTTTAGCATTTCAAATTTTCCCATTGTAAACTGATGGAGTGCACTGTCTCCTTTATTGACATATCTTTGAGGGAGTATAATACAGTAGTATAGAGGCCCTACCATACAGTATTTGCCTTATTCACCTTGGTGCCATGTTTGGCTAACTGACATCGTGAGGAATTAGACACGAAAATACCATAGACTCCTCTATAAAAATATTACATCAAGAGTAGGATTAATCACCATGATCACTGTAAATAATCTTATGAGCGACAATAAAGCATTCCGCATGGTTGGGTTATTTTTTTTTTGACATTGTTTTAATACTTCAAAATGAATGTAAGTTAATATGCAGAGCAGCCATTTGCCTCCATTCATTTTATATCATGTAAACAGCGCCAGTCTTTTAATAATGGCTTTGAAATTGCGTCATCTTTCTGTCAATTCATTCAATACTACTCTTGAAATAGTACTTTTTTGTGCAGTTTTAACATCGGACTCTGTTGCACTTCCACCGCCCAACCCCCCCAATGACGTCAGTTAGCCGAACATGGCGCCGAGGTGAATAAGGTGAATTGTAGCATCGATGACAGAGTAAAACAGAGGAAATGAGTCTGGGATGGAGTAAAGCCAAACAAACAGTTGATCAAAAAGGTAAAACAAACAAAATCAAGTAGAACAAAGTGGAGTGATAGATCCACCGAGAACTACCAAACCACTAATGGCATACTGCTCTTAGCCTAATGGAGTAATGGGCCACATTCATCAGGAGCCTAGCAGTTAGGGAAAAACCACACAATCTGAGTGGATAGACAGGACACTTCCTTACATGCCAATCCCTTTTAGTGCAGCTATGTTGCCTTATAAACAAAGTGAAAAACCCTCCCTGCTGAGTGTCTAAGCTTTCAGATGGTGCACAATTGAATTAATGCAAGAAGAACACGTACAACTGTGTGGTCTATAACTTTTGCCAGGTAGCGCACAACACGATCATCACCTTGGAATTAGAAGGAAATCTAATCTACCTATGGATCTAATCTTGATTTCATTGCCGAGAAAATATAGTTCAAACATAGAGGGAGCCTACAACTACAGCAACTGAATGAGCAGGTTTGTATGGATATCACTGATAGACATGATACCTCTCTCCCTTAAGCTTAGTTTTATTTCTTTTTGCATCACTTCTCACTTACATTATAGGTCTCTGGTCAGAGGAATGTACCATATGACTATATTGGACTGTATTGTAGACTGTATTGGTGAACAAATGTGAAATTTTGGGTGGAAATATCTAAAGAATAAATGTAAGTGTGGTGGTCCATCACGGAAAGCTTTCTGTAATTAGCCAGCAGGGTGAAACAATATCTGTCATATTGCTCACTTTCTATTGGACTAAGGCCATCCCTCTGTCATGTTTCTCTCTTTCTTGGACACAGTTAAGTGTAGCCTCATCTTTTCTCTCCTCTTCTTTCAAGGGCGTCATTTTACTGAACTGAGCTTTAAAGGAATACTCCAATGTTTTGGGCAATATCTCCTTTTACCGACTTACTCAGACTGAGACAAGATGTTCGATACCATTTTCACCTCTGTACGTCCACTGGTTCAGTTCCGATGGGTAGCATTTCATGTTAGCTTAGCATAAGGACTTGAAGTCTACAGGAGTCATTAGCCTAGCTCCGACAAAGTGAAAAAATAAACCTTATAGCAACTCTGAACCTGTCTTATTTACACAATGTATCATGTATATTTGAAATACATGATAAATGTATTTGACTGACAAAATGACTTCTGTACAGAAATGGAGCAGATCAGTCAAATAAAGATCCGGTATCCAGCCATTGCCGTTCTGTGTTGTGTTGTGGTGTTGTGTTTCCGGCATCAAGCTGGCTCTCAACAGAGACTCGAACCCTATACCGGCATGGAGTGGTGGAAAAATAGCTGCAGTTCTTGCGGTGTATACTGCACATGGTGTTTCAGGACGTGTTCACTGGGATGTTCTTACGTCTTTTCGTCTCACGTCTTTTGAAGTGTACTGCTGGCTTTAGCCAGGTCTCTGGATCTAATATCATTTACCACCAAATCTTCCAAGCATGCTTATATCCACTGCATATCTGGGGACAAAGTGGAGCAAGGACAGATGATTTTTATTTGGTCAGTGTGATAAATAATTAGCTGTGTGGCTGAACTGTCAGATGTCCCCTGATGTAATTTTTATATCTTTCAAAGGTTCCAAGCTCCCTTTCTGGCAACTTTTGCTTGATCTTTGTCCTCCATTACAATAATAAAAGCTAAGATAAAATTTGCACTAGTTCATACTGAAATATGGAGTGTACCCACACTTTGCACAATCCAGCTGATGCCTTTCCCTCTTTCCGCCCATGTCAGTCTCCTTTCTTTCTTTCTTTCTTTCTTTCTTTCTTTCTTTCTTTCTTTCTCCTCTCTGCCTCTCTCTCTCTCTCTCTCTCTCTCTCTCTGCATTAGCGGGGGTGTGGCCTTTCTGTTTGCTAGCTGTAAAGATGGAGAGCTGAAGTGGAACAGTTATTACACACACACACACACACACACACACACACA